>OMNZ01052415.1:0-13556 GCA_900303255.1 Lesueurigobius sanzi
TTTTTCAGACAAATGTGAAGATCTCAGCCGATGTTTCCCCATTAATCTCAATGCAGCCTCTGGTGTCACCGAAAAGGGGACGTTAACCTTTTCATTGCTCCTGTCTATAGATGAGTTTCAGCTGACATCATCGGCTCGCAGAACTTATGTTGCAACAATGGGTTGCTACAAGCAATTCAAATCAAAACATTGTATATCTCTATGCTCTGACCATTGGTGGGCAGCAAAAGTCACATGACGGGTCCTGAGCTCCGACAAACAAGCATTTGTTCAGATATCGTTGTCTGACCTGACCACTCAAGTGCTGAACCGTCTTGGAGAGCGTCAAGACCAGTAACGCCATTGTAAAGAACAGCTAATAACATGCAGCGGGTGGAGAAAATCAGCGGAATGCCAACCAACAGGCCGGCATTCCATTCCAAGTCGCATGACTGAGAAAGGTCTATAGGCTCTTTAGAATGCTGTGATGTCACGTGGGTTTCTTTATCGTCAGGTTTACAGCCAAATCTGTGGCAGTAACTGTTAGAGAATGTGTCCTCACATACCAATCCTCTCTTGGGATAATACTGTCAAACTGGAGCCTTAGTTGTCAGAGAATTGAGAGAATTTGTCCTTAACTTACATCATACCGATTCTCTCATGGCATAATGTTCTCTCCTTGTTCTAACATTGACACGATCAGTTCCCTTTGCATAACATTGCTTCGACTGGCGTCTTTTTGTCATTCTTGGCTCAACATCTGAAATCTTGTTTGGTTATGAATGGTATGTTTGAAGAAGAACACATGGACAAAACTCAATAAGTTTCAAGTCAATACCATGCTTCGGGCACGACACTGGTGAAAAACTGGGTCATGTGACAGGGGGCTCAAAACCTGGACTGTCCCGTCTAAAAAAGTTCATTTGGTTTTTCTTTTTGATCAGATCAGTCTAGATTTAGGTTTTTCACCTAAACTGCTCACTTCAGGTAGGACGAACAGAAACAACTCAAAGTGAACAGTCGTAAACTGGTTTAATCGAAATTAAACCGGGACGACTGGTCACTGTAGGTTAATAAGCCTCTGCTTTTGAGGCATCCTTTCTGTGCAGCGCATCGGTTCCTAAATATGCTTTCTGTTAGAGCTGCATAATTATTTAGGCAGTACAATAATCACTGTTAGCCCTGTAGTTTATACTTCTACAAACATATTCTTGAAGTGGATGTGATTGCTTAGCTTTCTCTCAAATGGGGCTTGTTTAAAATGAGCAAAGAAATAACTTCATCTTGATTTTGAAAAGATAAATTAATCATAATGAACTATTTTTGCATTTAAACTAGAAATCCCATCATCACCTAAAGTAATTTAAAATATCTTATTCCACATAAGAATTAGATAATGAATCCCATTTTAATGAAATAAGGGGGACAATCTTATTCCATTGGCAGTTTGTTTTACTTGGCAAGTCAGGATTACTGAAACTATGGTCAAAGTTACTCATTAAGATATATTGTTGCATTGTAGACAGGCTCATAGTTCGCACCTACATGGTTTTGGTCTCTCTCTGTCTCTGTGCAGTCACCTCCGTACAGCTCAGGAAGTTATGACTCTGTAAAGACGGAGGCGATGAGTGTGGATGACCTGAGCGCGGCACGAGCCCAGATCATGGACGACGACGACGATGATCACGACGACCACGACGACAGCGACAAGATCAACGACGCCGAAGGGATGGACCCCGAAAGACTCAAGGCCTTCAACGTGAGTCACACGCACCACTGTTGAAGGCCCTAGGCCAGATTATTTTGTTTACAAACAATGATAGAGGGAGCAGGTAAATTAAGGGAAGACACTGCAGGAGAAACTCATAATCAGTTCTCAACATGTAAACTTTCACCTGGAAACAAATAAATGACCTAATCCTTACAATAAGGAGTGACTTTTCAATGTTTCTCCATAGAACTATGAGAAATTGTAATTTCAATGACATTTTTCTCTCATTGATGACAACATTTTAGTAGCTCCTACAGACTCCAAACTTTCCAGTCTTGGACTTAACAATATTTTTGAAGGTTTGTAACTAGTTACTTTGTAACTAATTTATCAATAAAAATGAAACATTAACATTATAAACATAATTTATATTTTGTCATCCAAAATATAGGCAATTTTGTCCATTTGTATGCATATGATTATGTTTGCAATACATATTTTCTTATAAAATAAACAACAATAAATTGTAATTAAAATTAATTGAAGAAGACTAAGATTATTCATCTGAATTATGCATAAATAAATAGAATTGAATAGAAGGGAAGCTTAGATACAAGATCCAAGCACCAAACGAAAGAACACAACTGAATTCCTTTGTCAAAGATCCTCAAACGTCTTAATATAAGGAACTAGTCTGGTAATGTGTACTTATGTGAGAAGATCCACAAAGTGGCATATTGGCTCAGAAGTTGGCACTCTCGCCTCACAGCAAGAAGGTCCTGGGTTTTATCCCAGACAGTGTGGGGACTTATAATGTGCATGGTTTCCCCGCTCTAGTTTCCCCGACTACTATAAAAGATGCACTGTGTAAGTTCAATGGTTAAATAAAGATACAAAGAAAAAGACAATGTTTAATACTTTTCAATGAAACAATACTTTTGTAGATCTGTATCTATAGACTATTTGCATGAAAAGCTCAATGGAAATTAAAAAGTGAACACTGTCACACATTGGCTCCTTGTGCCTTACCCTCTTTTGTTTTCACACCCCTGTCCGTGTGGCTGTCCCCCCTTCATTTCTCTGCTCCACATCCCCCTCCCCCTCCTGCTTCAGATGTTTGTGCGTCTGTTCGTGGATGAGAATCTGGACCGGATGGTGCCCATCTCCAAACAGCCCAAGGAGAAGATCCAGGCCATTATCGAGTCCTGCGGGCGGCAGTTCCCAGAGTTCCAGGAGCGCTCCCGCAAACGAATTCGCACCTACCTCAAATCCTGTCGCCGCATGAAGAAAGGCGGCTTTGAGGTAACAATGTCTCTCACGGTATATAACTGCTACAACGTGCAGCGGCTTACATTCAGTCTTGTTTGTGGAAACAGACTTTCTCTTTACAAACACAAGGGAAAGTTTTGCGCACAAAAATAACTTGTAATGGAACATTCATGCTTTTTTTAAATGTAGACTCAATTTCTCCATCAGCGATTGTGAAAATGTTATCTTAAAATACGTCTGTGTAAGCTCTCGGTTGTACAGGAGTTGTCCATCATAGGCAAAGACCCTTCAGTCGTCAAGTGTAGGATGTTTCACTCTTCATCTTCAAGAGCTTCGTCAGCTGGCACTGAGCAAACCTTAATATAGACCAGCAGTTGTAACCTGCAGATCCCACCTCTCTGTGTTCTTAAGGCTACTCTGACCAACCTTTGTTGTCAGTCTCAGTCTTATCTTATAGTAAGACATACAATCGTCCTCGTGGAGGATTCGGTTTAGGATAAAACAATGTGCAGTAACAAGTAAGCAGTAACATGTAAGCTCTGAGTCACTGTGGTGTTTGGTATGGATGGGAGCGTTTGAAGTGGCACTGGTTTTAAGATGTGTTGTGATGTGATCGCTGTAATGTATACATTTTATGTACTTTTGTAAGTACCATCAACCTGTCCACGGACTGTGTACACTGTAGAAATTAGCATCTTTTCTAACATTTCTGTGACTATGACCCCGAAAAATGGTCCCACCAGTAGCTAAATGTGCTTATAAACTCATCTCTAAGAAGAAACAGGATTTTTAAAATGTGTGAGGAAAGTTAGGAATGTGTTTGGACCACAACTATCACTTTATTTTACTCGCACCCTCTTTCGTTATTTGTAATTTGAAAATCGGGTATAGTGCCTCTAAAATGGTTCTCTTTGGGTCGGCACCCAATAGTGGGTCGCAAAACTGTATTAAACCTTTCACAGAAAAAAAATCTCAATATTTATCAACTGAAAAAGAAACACTAGTCTGTTAAAATCATTGTTATTGTTATTGGAAAATAAAGTATTTTACTTGATGTCAAGGGCGTAACGTTTGATCGAATATTGGGGGGGTCGAAACTGATCCCCCTATTGTTTGGACAAAAAATTTGGGGGGGTCAGGTTTAAATATTGGAGGGGTTATAACCCCCCGTATTTTACGCCCTTGCTTGATGTATATATTAACCAATTCACTTCTTTTCTGGGTCGCGGCTTGTCACCCAAGGGTGATAGTTAATCCCAAACGTATTGAGAACCACAGCTTTATTAGAACATAAAGAAAGCAGCAGAAAAAGCACTGTACAGAGAAGCTGAATCTACATATTTGCATTTATAGTGGGAGGTGATGATAAAAGTGAAAATTGTAGCAGGATTGTACATATATAAACCTTACAGAGCAATTGAGAAGTGCCATAATCCCAGCACCGGCTCGATTCAAATGCAATGTTCCTCCTCCTCAATGAGTAAAACCTCTTTCCTTTCTTGCAGATTCGACCGACACCTCCTCACCTCACCTCCGCCATGGCTGAGAACATCCTGGCTGCTGCCTGTGACAGCGAATCCCGCAACGCAGCCAAGAAGATGCGCCTGGATGTGTACCCCGCCTCGGTAAATGTGCCCAGCTGCTGTAGTCTCACAACATGGACAAGGATGATGTTTTTCAGAGCAGAATGTTGTGTTTTGTGAGAAGTTCATTTCTCCAGCTATACAAACTAGGGCTGCATTATCGTCTAATATTTTTTAGAGCAAAAATTATTAGATTATTTTTGCTCAAATTATTAAGAGCAAAATTTTAAATAATTTTAATACTTTTAAAGATAAATTAGAATTACTCAAAGTAGGGTCAAATACTCTTAATTCTAGTCATTTCAACTTGTATCACTGTCTTAAATGATACTGAACTGGAACAAAATTCCACCAAATAACCGTGTGGTCTGATTCTGAAACAGGAAGAGCCTACATCCACCGAAAAGACCAACTCCAGCCCGGCCTCTATGGCTGCCCCCGGCTTCACCATCTCCAGCACAGCTTTCACCCAAGACCAGCTCTACGCCAACGGAGGCCTCACCTACAACGTACGATACGGGACGGTCAGCAGCAGCACCCAGCAGAGCACGGGAACCACACAAACCAACGGTGAGAGAAAACACTGATGCCTGTCACAGTCGGACGCAGTCAAAGAAGGGTAACGAACCAGCTTAAGGGTAGAGACCATAGAGTGTATATTAATGACGGCGGTGCAATTGGCTAGTCCTCTGTGAAGCCAGTTAGCATAGGGGGGCGGGCTCCGGAACCTGGAAGCACCTATTGACTTTCCATTGAAACTTTTTGGCCCCTTTTTACCTCATTATTGAAATAGTCTTGTTAATATGACCCTCAAGTGCTTGTCTTACCACTCCCTACACCGCCCTGTCTTTTTGATATTTTCAACGCTATTGAAGATATTACCAAAACATAACTGGCCAATCAGGTGCCTTCTTGCTCTGCTCAAATGCTAGCATGAATTGGATTCATTAGCCTGCGCTGAACGCTATGGGGAAAGCCACGCAGGCTACAAACATCATTAGTATACACTCTATGGGAGAAACACAGCGGGCAAAACTTTTTCAATTAGGTTTTGGTCTAGATTGCACTTAACATATGAACTTTCACCTTGAAATTAATAAATGTCATAATCTTTATAAAAAGGAGAGTAATTATCCCACTGATTCAACATTTCTCCGTAGAGCTACTGTATGGGAAATTATAACTTCAATGACCATTTTTTTCTCACATTGTGGTGATATCTCCACTTAGTAGCAACCACACACTCCAAACTTTCCCATCTTGGACTTAACAATGTTTTGAAGGATTGTTCAGAGGGATTTTTCAATATTTCATTCCGAGCCTGATTTATTGAGTTGATTTATTGAGAAAAGAAAAACACCAAATCAAGATGTCCCTTTTGTGCAGCGCTCCTCTGACTTTTGTTTTCCGTTTGCCGCAGGACCCACAGATCTCAGTATGAAGTCGGTCGGCCCGAACTCCACCACGTCCAGCGCCAACAGCCACGGCCAGGGCGGGGGCGGCGGGGGGGCGTCCGCGCAGCTCAGCCCCCCGGAGGTGACCGCGGTGAGGCAGCTGATCGCCGGCTACAGGGAGTCCGCCGCCTTCCTGCTCCGGTCCGCCGACGAGCTGGAGAACTTGATCCTGCAGCAGAACTGACCCGGGACGGTTCACCTTGCTCCCACGCCTTCTCCCAGTGTCACTCTCAGTCACAAATCGATGGCCGGCTTCAGCACAGAGACGGAGTGGCACTGCAGAGCACAGTTTGGTCCTCGCTGGTACCTTAGCTGCGGTCACAACATATCAGAACGGATAATTTATGCATTTGGTCGACTCTGGTCCTAGTGCCCTGGTATCTGTAGCCATTCACATCCCATCCAGCTCATTCTACCTTTCACTGCCATTCATCTCAGGAAGCTGATGCGTGGGATAAAAAACTATTCACAGAAGGACAAACGACCAGAGGTGTTACTTTAGCTTTGAAACTACTGTGACTGTGCAGACAAATTTACACATGCATCACAGGAATCCAGTGCCAGTTCTTAAAATATGCTGTACTGTGGCGACTGCAGCCACTCTCTAAATTTAAATCCTTCTCAAACAACACTGCATTATTATAAATGAAATGCTGCTAAGACTCTTTGACCTCAGAGATAGTTAGGGTTGGACTGAGATAAAACCTAAAGGGCTTGACAGTTGTCAGCAGATCTGCTCAAGTCACTGACTTTAAATTATTCTGCTTCTATTTATGAGAAATTAGACTGTGTGCTTACCCAGCGTGGCTTTATGTGTAGTTAAGTTATTACAAAGAGTGACTTTTGCCACTATTTTAAATGAACTGAGGCTTAAAGCCGTATGCAAATTCCCCATATCTGAGGGATCGATATATTTAGACTTGTGACCAGAGCTATTGGAAAGTGGCTGCCGGTGCAATATTGAAGATAATCAGTAGTGTGCGTTACATCAGCCTGGGGTTTAGGCAACAGTGACTCTGCTGTAACTGTCAGGTTGTACAATGAAAGAACTAATCTTCACGCAGCATTGTAGCTAATTTCAATGTTGTTTGTTGTAACAGTGATGTTTTTCACTCACCTCAGAGCTGAGGCACTTTCCTTCATTGGGCTCAGTCGTCTGTGGGAGGAGCAGGACCTGCAGAAGGAGACTAAATGTTGCACGTCTTTTTACATGCGTCATGTCGTGAGTTGTTGTGAGTGCTTCTTTTTTATGGGGCTAATGCAGTCTACATCATTCCACTGACCTCTCAGCGTCTCAAACTTAAACAAACTGTTCAAGTGCAAAAGACAATCTTTGTAAGATGTTTTCACATCGGTTTACCGTCCAGCTGTGTGCGACTGTGGCACACAGGAGTGCACAGATCTAGAGCACAGTGAGTCACTCGGCACAAAGCGTGGTGTGTGTTTGTGGTGCTGTTTCTATTGCTTTTGTGTAAGTGTTTTGTAAGTTGAGATATTTTGTGTGTAAAAGTGGAGTGGCCCAGTTTGTACAACAATTGAAAAACACAATAGGCTGAAACATTCCAGAAAAAGACAATGACTTTGAGCGGCCCTCGCGGCTTGCACCTTAACAATTTGTCGGAAAACTCAAAGTTTAGAGACGTATATTTCTGTATTTATCACAAATCTATTAAATTATTCAGTTATTTCACATTTTTATGTAGACCATTGTACTTTGAAGCCTACAAATGCATTGTCATGTCATGAGTGGCTTCTGTCACAAGTCTTACTATTGCAAGTTTGGAAGCACTTTATAGCTCAGGATTTACATGACATTAACACAGTGACAAGGATCTTTACCTCGTTTCGATTTTCAGTTCATTTCAGCAAAAGATTCATATTTTTCACAATCTTTAAAAAGAACAGCCCCTTTCTGTGAGCCGTCCTGGAGCGTGCATGGGATAATTGTCTTTCTGTCTTCCTCGTTGTTTACCGTTGACTGTCACCATCACCGTAGTCCTTCTCAGTGACGCCATTTTTACCATGAAACACTCTCTCGACATTTGCTTCTCGCCGGTCTGTCCCGAGTGTTCTTTTTCGGTGTGCCGTGGTCAACGACTCGTCTCCTCCACGTTTTGTTTTCAGACGACTCCTCGATGGATCTTTTCTCTTTGTATTGACAGGACAATGTAAACTATTGGTGTTGATTAAAAATGCCCTGGTAGCTTGTGGATTGCTAAAGTGGTCAGATAAATGTACTGTATAGCTGTACAAAGAGTGACAAAAAGATGTTTTAAGATGTTTCCTTTTCATTTCTGTGGGTACAGCCATGTTTTATAAAGAGTGGTTTTAGCCTTGCCTGTTTGAGCTTATGATTTTGGTGGTAGTCTCTATGGGTTTCTTGTTATTAACCTGATTTGGTCGTTGCCTCTCCTGCGCTGTCCGATGCCGTAGCTCTGTGCAGGAGCTTGTGCCGTAACTGTGTGAGCTTTGTAATTCCCTTCTGGTTTTTTGACTCAGTGAAAGTGTGATGTTTACATGTACAGTTTTACAAAATCACCTTTTATTTCCTTTTTCTTTTCTTTTTCCCACTCGAATCGATGTACATTAGCCCAGTGGTTCTCAACTGGTGGCACCACTGAGTATGGCGTGATTGAATAATGTCTACAGCAGTGATTCCCAAACTTTTTCGTCTGGCGTACCCCTTGGGCCTTTCATTTACGCTCCGAGTACCCCCTGCTTCGGTGGTTTTGTTGATAAGTTGGAAAGCGAATGACAAAAACTCCCAATTTATCAAGTAAATACGGCTAAATACTGTCAAAATCTCACTTTTTACAGTGAAATGTTTTAAAATGTATTTTCTTTGACCATAATAATCAAAAATACAATTTGTTTCATCTTATTTTGTAGCTGAAATTATTCCAAGTACCCCCTGCTAACCTCTCGGGTCCCCGTACCCCTGGTTGGGAAACACTGGTCTACAGTGTAGCCAAGTTAAAAGTCTGACAGTGGAATAAAAATTGTTGCACTTAACATAAAAAAATCATCTTATTTCAAGAAAATGTAGATTTATGATTTTGAAGAAGTTTCTTTCTTAATTCAAGTGCAAAAATACTTGTTCCACTACAGATTTATTCCTTTACCTCCTCAAATCAAATGCTAATATAGTTATTTCAAGAAATTATTTTCTTCTAGACAGTGTTAATTTTGGCAGCAAATTTTAATTTAGCTTTAGTCTAAAACTAACCAAAAAAAAATCTGGTTAGTTTTAGTCTAATTTTAGTCATTGTAAAAACTGGCTTAGCTGGAGGCAGAAAGCTAGATCCCTATCAGCTGTTGTCATAGTAACGATAAACAAATGTCTAACTGTTGGTGGAAATATCCGATAAAACCTTATTTTATCGTCTCAAATGTCGTTCCTCTTGTTCTTGCACCTTTAGCCACAACAGGACACCATTTTTTACTTGTAGTTTTACGCTTATAGTCACTAGTTTTAGTTTAATCTTATTTCTCTTGCTCACTTCCTGCCTCCAGCTGATGTCACCGATGACGTAAGCAGTGAAAGGGTCTATTGTTTTCAAACATAATTAATAATATCCTCTGCTTCATGGAGCGTCTCTCACATTATCGAACCACAGAGCTGTTCCTTTGGCAGTGGATTTAAATGATTTGAGGCTCTTTCAAACTGAAGTCACTGAAGTTTGGATCATTTTAGTCCCTTCTTTTCATTTGTATTTAGTCTTTTTTTAGCGGACGAATATATCCAGCGATTTTAGTCACCGTTTTAGCCTCATGAACTAACTTTAATTTAGTTTTAGTCTAATTTTAGTCAGCAAAAACATTACTGTGACTAAAATTCTGACTAAATATTTTAGTCTGCGAAATTAACACTGCTCCTAGATCGCTTTTAGCCGCATATTATTTCTTTTCCAATAGTCATGAAGCTGTTGTTTTCCTTCAACCATAATCTCTGGGGACAAAAGCAGTATTTTGCAATATACTTTAAACATTATTCGAGCGACGCACCAGTTGAGAACCGCTGCATTAGCCCAGATATCGTGTCCCCGCCTTTTATTTCCCAACATTGACCTCTTGATAACTGATAAGCGTTCGGCTCGGTGTTTGTGGCGACAGACTTAAGTAAGAAGGAGCTTCACAACTTCTCAAAGTGGACCAGCAAACCTTTTTTTGTTTTTTGTTTTTTTTAAGCATCAAGATGTCTTTGAATCAACCGCGTTAACACAATAGTGGCCTATAGCTGAGAAACGAGGCGTTATATGTTGAAATACAGTAAGTGCTTAGACACCTCTATTCTCCCTAAGGTACACTTTGACTCGTTGTCTCCTCTGTATCATAAAAGCCATTCCCCTTAACTGGCCTCTCGAGGGGAACCCATAAACCTCAGGAAATACAAAAGGAAAAAAACACTCCGATTTTAGTTTTTGACCACTTCTGAAAACAGATTACATCATTAGCATTTATACGAGATGTCTATTGTTTTGTACATTTATCATTGTGACTTAAAAGTGGAGCTTTTTCCGGTAAACGTGACTAAATATTTGTTATATTTGGACTGTTTATAAGTATGGATATTTATTATTCAATGTGAAACTACGAAAAAAGAAAAAAAAAAAAAAAGACAAAAGAGAAGGGTGTTTGTAAACGGCTCATGCCAAACCGTCCGGGTGAGATTCTCTCTGCCTCTTACATATCACACCGAGGGACTTGTGTCTGTTTTTGGGGGATATTTTTTGGCTTTTCAGTGTTGCACCAAACGCTATGTGGATTCAAACAAAAAAAAAAAAAACAACAGCATTGACTTAACAACAGCAGAGTGTCAAGGCTCTCTTCTTCTGAGATGTCATCAAATAAAAACGTGCCATGAGGTATCAAACTGGTGTCACAAGTCTTCTATTCTTCGTAGAGTTACTGTGTATTAACAGATATCGGGGTGATTCATCTGTTTAAGGGGAGACACTGCACTTAGTTTTCTGCTTTTGGGCCAGTTCAATCTCTTAATAACATATAAACTTTCACCGGGAAATAAATAAATGCTCTTAATCTTTACAATAAGGAGTGTAATTATTCACTGATTCAACATTTCTCTACAGAACAATTATGGGGAATTGTCAAAGTGCATTTTTCCCACACTGTGGTGACATCATCTCCACTTTACAGACCACAGACTCCAAACCTGACTTGTATGTAATATTTTGAAGGTTTGATCAGAGGGATTTTGGGATATTTCATTCCTAGCCATATTTATTGACTTTCAATCCCCAAAAAAGGCAAGATTTTTTTTTAAAGATGTATTCACTAATGACTGGTTTATTACAAACTAAACAAGACATCCAAAATTCCATCTGATCAGATCTTTGTAACTAATACATCAACAAAATAAAACCATAAATTTAAAGTCTCTTTTTCAGAGGCTTCAAAGTAATGGGACAGAAGCTGAAACACTATTATGATATGGGCTCCAGACGTCACAGACACTGCCCATAAGATATTTTCAACATTACATGAACAATAGACATGAATAAATCCTATGAAATACAGAGAAACTGGAACTGTTTTAAACAAGCCACTTCAGCTCAGCCTTTGGATCAGGTCGTATAGCCTTTTATAAAATGTCTATTGTTCTTGCTCTGTTGAAAGTATGTTTTGGCAGTGTCTGTGACGTCTGGAGCCCATCATGGACATCACCAAGTCCTGGGTTTGCTCCTGAGTGCTGCTGCTGTTGGGCCAGGTCTTCAACTCAATTCTATCCAAACTTCACTTCTTTGGCACGTGTAAAACGAGCACAGAACATAGATCAGAACAAGGTAAAAGAATAAGACAGTCCAGTGGTGGATCATGATGTTGTTTCAGCTAAAGTCCTGTTACTTTGGAGCCCCTGAAAAAAGACACATTGATTTTGAGGAGCTGTAATTACTGAACTCTTGGTCTGATTTAGACGTAATACTCTCAAATTAAAGATGAGAGTCTGCACTTTAAGCCGGTGTCATACTGTCATATGTAACTGTAGCTTGGAGAACTTTTTCTAAACAGATGAAGCAAAATCTTGGTCACTGTCCCATTATTTATGGAGCTAACATATAAAAATGTTCTGTTTGTTGGACTTGGCGATGACAAATGAAGCTGAGAAACAGACAAGGCTTCGGACAGACACTTGGTTACAGTATTCCCTTTTCTTTCTTGTTCTGCAGTATTTGGTCTTGATCATGAAACATTCAGAGTGGCAGTTTACAATGAAACCTGTTGCTCTGCCATGGCCATGTAGAGCAGGCAGGTTACCACTAGAGGGCAGTAGTGGGCAGTAATATCAGCATGTGACGTTATGACGCTGAGATATGGGTTATTTATAGGTAAACGATGACGAGACTATGGCGATATTAAAATAGATCAATTCGATTAACACTTTTTACTTCATTACAGTTTAGAGCACGTATCTGTACTTTCTCCTCGACTACATGTTTGTTTTACAAGTATTTTTGCATAATTTATTTTCACAGCTGAATGTAAAGCCATCCTTTTCAGTCTGGATCTGATTTACACCTGGTTTACAGAAAAGCACAATTGATCATAAAAAATACTGCACTTTTCACTATCGCATTAGTATAAAAAAATATATCTGAAACACTTTTACATTTGAAAGTGCACACCTTTATACTTTTACGGTGCTTTAAACAACTTTTTATGCAAAAAAAAAAAAAAAAAAACTACGATAGACCCAGTGGCTGCATGGGTGGTTATGGCGCCTTTGCTTTCCATCACAGGGGCTGTCATGACCGTACCAACTAAATCAGGGGTGGGCAATTGTTTTTTACAAGGGCCCACATGAGAAACCTGGCTTGAGTCCGAGGGCCGGATTTGGTGCATATTGTAAATAGGAAAATACTATTCAATCAATCAATTTATTTTTGTAACGCCCAATATCATAACAGAAGTCATCTCAAAGGTCGGTCTGGACATAAACAAATCAATATCAGACTCAAGAATGATCAAATAAGTCACACACGAATGAAATGTCTCAACCAGATGTAATGTCCCGTGAATAAGTAAATCACTTAGAGTAACAAGCTTAGAGTATCCCCCATCCTTAGACCTTCCTCTACGGCGAGGATTATTGACAAGTTATTGACCAAACTTTTATTTATTTATAAATGAATAACAATAATGAGGACTGTTTTGATTCACCTCATTGGCCTGTGGCACCAGGGCTGTAGCCAGCAGTTCAGAAATAGTAAGATGAAAATGTATTTATGTGGGGGGTCTGGGTGTCCTCCCCCAGGAAATTTAGAATTACACAGATGTAATTTAGTGCAATCTGGTGTATTTTAGATGACGATATTCTATTTGAATCAGTCTTATTACACAATGACACAAATAAACAAAATTAGAACACAGGCTACATTATTATTACTTTACTCTTAAACAACACTCACAATTTTAAAGCTGGTATTAATTTAAATGTATCGGTCTCCCATCCACCTACGGACCAGGCCCCGCCCCCTGCTTAGCTTCAGAAATGTCACAGGATCAGGCAGAGCAAAGGCAGTATGGCCATAAGACAGTGTC
>OMNZ01052424.1:0-44138 GCA_900303255.1 Lesueurigobius sanzi
GCTGATATTGAGTGGAATCCATGCGCCCCTCAACTTTAACAAGATTCCCAGTCCCTGCACTGGCCACACAGCCCCACAGCATGATCGAAACACCACCAAATTTTACTGTAGGTAGCAAGTGTTTTTCTTGGAATGCTGTGTTATTTTTCCGCCATGCATAACGCCCCTGGTTATGCCCAAATAACTCTATTTTAGTTTCAACTGTCCACAGCACCTTATTCCAAACTGAAGCTGGCTTGTCCAAATGTGCTTCAGCATACCTCAAGCGACCGCGTTTGTGGCATGTGCAGAGAAAATACTTTTTCTGCATTGCTCTTCCATACAGCATCTCCTTATGTAAAGTGCGCTGAATAGTTGAACGATGCACAGTGACACCATCTGCAGCAAGTTGATGTTGTAGGTCTTTGGAGCTGGTCTGTGGGTTGACTGTGACTGTTCTCACCATCCTGCGCCTCTGTTTATCTGAGATTTTCCTTGGTCTGCCACTTCGGGCCTTAACTACAACTGTGCCTGTGGTCTTCCACTTCCTCACAATGTTCCTCACAGTTGAAACTGAGAGCTTAAATCTCTGAGATAGCTTTCTATATCCTTCCCCTAAACCATGATGTTGAACAATCATTGTTTTCAGGTCATTTGAGAGTTGTTTTGAGACTCCCATGTTGCCACTCTTCAGAGAAGATACAGAGAAGAGGAGAACCACTTCCAATTGGCCTCCTTAAATACCCTTTCTCATGATTGGACTCACCTGTGTATGGAGGTCAAGGGTCACTGAGGTTACCAAACCAATTTTGAGTTCCAATAATTAGTGCAAAAGGTATTAAAATCAATAAAATGCAAGGGTGCCTAAATGTATGCACATGCCTAATTTACTTTGTTTAAATTCTTGCACACTTTCTGTAAATCATATAAACTTTATTTTACTTCTCAAATATTGTGTTTGTCTCCTATATGATATATTTAACTGGAATTTTTTATCCAAACAACCAATGATTTATAAAGGAAAATCATGAAAATTTACAGGGGTGCCCAAACTTTTTCATACCACTGTATATATATACACAGTTTATATATATGTGTTTCAATAACTTACCTCTTTTACCACAGTATAGGCTTTAGCTACTCCCTCCCTCAGATCCACAGGCTGATGGGCCAGCCCATAATGGGAAAAGCGTTTGATTTTCTTTGTGTCGCGTTCATCAGGTACTGGAGACACCATGTCATAGGCAGTCTCTGCTGCTGCCTAAATCACCATACAGAGTTACAGACCCATCATTAGCATTATTTGAGAGTGCACACTATTAAAGAAGAGAGCTGTATTACCTGAATGGTTCGCACCATCCTATTGGTAAGCTCCAGGGCAGCCATGGCAGTGGAGGTCCCAAAGGAAGCAGTGCCTCGCTGGAAACCACGAACAATTCGACCATCCTTCCTGTACTGCTCAATTGGAAGCCAGACCAAATCCCGGAATCCCTGAACTAAAAGCAGATGAGGGTGATTTAGTACCCAGTATGGAAGTGGTCATTACATGCTCAGGGCAAAAGAAAGGGTCTCACATCATCATTTCTTTTTGTCATTTATGAAACTCACCTAACTGCACCAAAGAGTGAATAGGTCCTACACCCCCCAGCAGCCCTGGGAGCTGGTTCTTCTTTATGTCGTTCAGCCACTCGTTCATTGCATAAGCAAACAGCTTATCCACTCCCAATAAGCTGAAAGAGATCCCCATGTCACAAGAAAAGTCACTAACAATATTCCACACACTTCAGTGGAGAACACTAACCTAGCCTGCCAGACCCTCTTGCTCTGTTTAAAAGAGGAGTATCTGTTCACAGCCTATACCTCATTTGTTCATATTGGTTCAATCACAGATGCAGATATGTATAGCAGCACTCGTGTATAATTCAGAATAAATTTTCTAACTTTCTAACCTTTAATTAAAATGGGTTACTAGTAGTTTGCCAGTTGGCAGAAGACGGCATTTTCAGTGCGATATTTCTTGTTAAAGAACATGTTTTTATGCCGCCATATTGGTTGCGTTTCGATTGGTTAATCCATCGTCAATCACACCCTTCAGAACTCACTGAGATAACGCCGACCCCCAGACAACATGTCTTTGTAAAGGACTGGAAAAGCCTGGCTGCCCAGTCATACTAAAATAAGACATACCCTTGTCTATAGCAGAGCCGCCTCAGTTTTAATTCAGAACAATTGAGCTGCGTCAGCCCAATAATGATCCCTGCAAATGTTCCCTGAAATGATACAAAGACATTCAACATAGGAACCCGGAACTATTTACTTACAAAAACAATCATATATTGTACTGTATACCTGCTCCATTGCAACATGCTTCCCATGGTAATCCAGGCGAATGGGAACTTCTGAGGTAAATCGAAACTCTCTGTGTCAAAGGTACAAAGTTTAGACAAGCCTGTTCATCACTTGGAAAGGAAATTATTAAGTGGGTGAAAAATACCTGAAGAAGATTGGCTGGTCTGTGAGGTTAGGTACAGATGCTTCATTCTCAGTGGCTTCATCTATTGAGAACCTATTGTGGCTCAAGCGCCTCTGAGCAGGGACTGAGATGATTGGAGCTGCGTCCTGGCTGCTGTGCTTTGAGAAACTGCAGGAGATCTCAGGTGCGGAAACCTTTTTTGTCGACACACTGGCAGCTTTGAATGAATAAATATTAATATCACTTAAAATCAAAACGTCACATTGTGTTAAGGATCCAAACTGACCTTCTTGAGCAGGTGGAGAGAAAAACTCAACTTCAGCAGCAAGACTAGAAAAGAAGTCTTTCAGGAAGAACAGGGCATCCTGGAGACCAACAACATCATTACTTTGCTTTGTTCAGAAAACACTGTACAACAGGCCTTTACCTGATCAATATTGAGGCGTAGTGGCATGAGGGAAACACGCAAACAGCACTCCTGTGGAGCTTGGCCCGACTCAGGACACATGTGCAGAGCTTTAACTGTCAACTGGAAGACAGAAAGAATATACACAAGTCAGCAATCATCTTCAAAACCAGTGGAGCGTTACAATGGTTCTCAACTGGTGGGTCGGGTCCCAAAAGGGGGGCCGCAGAACGATCTCAAGCCTTTCCCTGGGAACTTTGTCCCCCCAAACTATAGTCTTGAAACCCTGCGGGGTTTTTTTTTACGTTAAAATGACACAAATTAAGTGTATTTGGCCTTAATTTGAGTAATTCTGATTTACCAACGAAAACAATCTGCCAGTGGAATAAGTATTAGACGTTTTTTCTAAATTTAAGTACAAAAAACTATATTATGTTTACTACATTTGCTCAAATCAATACTTATTTTGTGAAAATTCTACTTTTTAAAAATTTAAGATGACTTCTTGCAGTGTAGTCTGTTTGAATAGTCATATTTTCATCTTTATAGGCTTATTATATTCTTATTCAACATTTTGGGTCACAGCTGGTCATCCTGGGGTGATGGTGGGTTCCATTGCTGCACCAGTTGAGAGCCACAGTTATAGACAGCACATTTTTGTTTTCACCATATTAGAATGAGCTTTCCTGGGCATCTCTTTGCTCGAATACAAGTAGAGGAACTTATTCATTTGTGACGTGGCCAGCCTGTCGCGTATTTCCAAATCCTGAACGGCGAAGGCTTGGCGAGACACCGGCTGGTCCGACGTCGTGCCAGAAGCCCCTTGTGACTGTGGGTACACCTCATGCTGAAATCTGACCTGAGTTTTGGTAAAAAAAAATGGAAATAGTTATTAGGTGTCAAAGGCCCATTTAAGGATGTGTGAGCAGCTTGCAGATACCTTGCTGAGTTGGATCTCCATCAGGACATCTGGGTTTCTCCCTTTACCACCTCCCACCTTTCCTGAACCCCTGAGCTGCCTGACAGGAGTTTGGGAAGGGGAACTGTGGGGTGTGGAGCTACAGAAAAACAAAACCCAACATTACACAGCAGTAAATATTATTATAGTAAATGTGTAATATTGGGTAGGACTGTGCGCTTAATCAAATAATACTAACTAAAAAAACTATAGACAGTTGTTTGTTTGGACTAGTTTTAGTTTATTTATCAGCAGTTTTTTAAGATGGCAGTAGTCATCCTGAACATTTAGGGAGTTGTTATTTTTACTTACCCACGGCTTCTTGCAGGTGACGATGGAAAACCTGGATTTCCAAAGTCTTTCCCACCGTAGAGATGCCACACCACAGAGATCTCTTTGATGAGGTATCGCGCCTCTGGTATGGGGCAGTTTAAACCTCCACGGCTGCCACTGCCCTCCAGCGGCTGACTGAAGTGATCATCTTTTATCTCTACAGGCTCTAATGAAAGCTGCTTCACGATCGGCTCCTGGTCACAACCCTGCAATGTCCAACGCACCCAATACAGTTCATGCCGTTTTTAACACCTTGTAATATTAGGACAAAGAGTGCTGACCTCTGCTCTGGAGCCAGGAGTGTCCAAAATGCAAAAGTCATCGGTCTCTTGGGCCAGACTGGGGACAGGTGTAATAAGAGGCGAATGCAGCATGGGGTAATTGGGACTTGAATCCTGGTTGGAGCATCCACTCTCATCTGGGAAAAGGAATAAATCGGACTGTGGAGGTTCAAGTTGGCAGCTCGTCTCCTCATGTGTACCTGAGAACATATGGCATCAATTAATACAAAGTGAATCATTGTTAATACATGTACGAAGTAAATACACACCATTCTGAACAAGTCCCTGTGTCTGAGGGATGTCCGTTTCCTCCATCGCTTCACTCATTAGATCTTGAAGAATTTGTTGCTCATTGTCAGCAAGTAAAGGCATCGGAGTTGTGCTTCGAGTGGGACACTCGGCCTGTGTCAAGTCAGAGTGTTACCGGAAAGCTGTAGTATCAATTTGATATTACAGATAATAGAAAATAAGACAGTATTACAATATTATTGAGAGAACTTTCTGGCACATTCTCATGGGGCCAATCACAGTGCAGGGGGTTCTGATGCAGCGTATCCACTGTTAGATTTGATTGAACCAAAATATTCTTTATCTTTTGCTAATGCAGAGCTGTTTTTATAAAAGGACAGGACCACAGCAACTGGTAATCTCTGAACACTTTAAAATGTCTTTACTACATTACCATTTATTTTGAACAGCTTGTAGATGCCTTGTTTGTAATCTAATCTCCCTCACTCAAAGTGAAGAAATGGAACGGTTCACATTTCTGTGATTGGTTTACTCCACGCCTCTACTCAAGTGAAGTAGTACCAGTCTGTCTTATACTTTATGGAAGACAATGAGGAAATCAATCTGGTTAGACAGGCTACGCACGAGTAGAGTATGTTATTCATTTGAAAAGCATTTGGAGTCTATGTTCGTACACAGTTTAGAATGTGAATGGTATGATGGTTGATATAGTGACCAACCTTGGCCTTTTGAGCGGTGCTCTGTTTGGAGCTCTGCTTGGTCTGTTGTTCAGATGGAGGGAGCAGGTCTCCGTAGCTGGCCACGTACTGGATGAGATTCATGAGAGCAGCACAGGAGTCTGAGCACGTCCTGATGTGGATGATGTCACTGGAGCAGCGCAGCTCAAATTTGGGCTCCGACTATAAAAACAAGATAGTTGATTCGTATCACCATCAGCTCCAGCGAGTATTACTATATAAACTGTATGTATTCTACCAATTTCCCATCCACTGCTGGTTTAACAGCTGTGATTCTCAGCTCCAGTGTTCCCATGTCGACTACTTGGACATAATCTATCACAAAATACACATGGAATTCACCATTATATTTAGGATTAATATAAAATGTTTCATCTTGAAATGTATTTGATGAATGATATAATACCTCGTGCAAGATTCACAGAAACTGCATTGTTTTTATCCGACAGGAATAAAGCAGTTTCATCCAAAAGTATCCTGGAAATTAAACAATTAGTCAACTTACCTAAAACAAAATGCATGAGGCATTCATCACTGATATAACAAGTACCTGAGAGTTGAGGACGAAAGGTCTAGTGAAACACTACTGGATATACTAAAGGTTTCCACGACAACCAATGATCTCAGAGGCAAATAGAGCGGCCTGTTAAAGAAGAAATACTGACTGTAATAACATGTAAATTGATTAAATGTATTTATTGTGGTTGGTCTGACCTGTAGTCGAGAGAACAGCTCCACAAGTGTAGGTGCATTGTGGAAACAGAAGTAGGGGGAGCATAACCCAAAACGGGCTCATCCGATATGTTGAGAAAGTCTGCTATCTGTTCCACATCAGGCATTGAAATGTTTAGTTTAGTTTGTGTTGTGAACACCTCGCCACAATTAATTATATTGGCATGAAGATTGTCTTTATACCTGGTCGTACCAGCCCAGACCAGCGGGAACTACTCTGTGCTGCAGTGTGGCGCCCCTCACTCCAACAGCAACCAGGAACTCCTGCACAATACAGTAGGTCCATTAATAAACTAAATGGTAACAAATGTAATAAGAGAATAATTGTTTTAAATTACACAATGGATTCATATATACAAGGAGAAATATCACGGTCAGTCTCACGCAATTATGAATAATGAAACCTATGTAGCATTACCGCCACACAAGATATTCAGTTAATTTTTCTTTTTCTTTGCTTTTTACCTAAAAAATATATATATATAAAAAAAAGGTTGTAGATTTCAGAAGGTGGTGCAGTAATGAGAAAATCTTTTAAAATTATACAAATTTGAAAAATTTGTCATATATTTTCTATAACAATGATTATGAGCTGTGAGGAAGAATAATAATCCATTTTGAGAAAAGTCCAAAAGGCTTTTGGTTTTCTGTTAATTTCACATTTCAGATATGTTGCAGTAATGAGATACTCTTGTGTTTTTTTCTTGATGTTTTTGAAAAGTGCATTAAAATGTTAAAAAGCCTCCAAAATAAATTTCAGACCTTGCTAAGAATTTCTGAAAAGGGAAAAGGACACAGGCTTTTTTTTTTTTTTCAGATTTTCAAGTTGGAACACAAAAGCGATTTTGTGAGACCCATCAATGTGCAAGTAAATGAAGTAAGAGAAAGAAAGGTTTGTAGCTCACCTTGACATTACGCTCCACGTTCTGCGAGGACACTTTTACAGCTACCGACACCATGCTGCGTGCCTCCAGACCAATGCACTCTGAGGGTGTGGAGGTTCTTTCAGGAGAAGTCTCAGATTGATAAATCGTTGGCTCTAACCAATGAGGATGTGTTTTACATGGCAATTTCGGTTCCAAACCAGCTACACATCCGTCCATAAGTCCTAGACACAAATGCATTCTTAGCATTAATGACAACACTCATCGGGGGGTATGATTGTTGAGTAGTTTCCATCTACCTTGGTGATACATGCAAACGTTGCTGGTGTGAAAACAGATGTAGTGATGGTCTTTAAAGCCTTGATACTGTGCAACACTAAAAAGCACTGAGTTTTTGATCTCCAGCCAGAATTCTCCATGCTTGTTTTTCAAGACAGTCTTGTCCTTCTGTAAAATATTTACATTACATACAGTCAAATGATCCACAAAAAACACATGACATAATTATTACAATATATGAAATTAGAGGAGGGCAATATATCGTCCACAGCAGGGGTGTCAAACTCAACTTGGTCATGTGCTGAAATTCACCTACAATGGCAGGTCGCGGGCCGTATACGTATAATGTAAACAGGAAAATACTATTCACAAAAGATTTTTTCAGTTAATTAATAATAATAATTAGACTTACTTTTTTTTTTACATGCCCAGACATTTATGCTCTACTAGTCGTGTGCCAGATGAAATCAAAGGCCTTTTGTTTGACACATATAGTCTTATACTTGTAGTGTAAGCTCTCAAAATATTGTACAATAGTGTTGGTTAATTCAAGACTATGGTCTATATGCACAGAACCAACACGTGACTTCTTCCTGGATCGTAAGACAGGGAGCGTCCTTCTGCTCGCCATCAAATTGTATGGAAGTCTCACACAAATCCAAAAATATCTGAGGATAACGTGGTGGAAAGCGATTTACTGATGGCAAGTCAGTGGCACGGTTTTAAAAACGTGATGTTGGATGTGAAAACCGGCCTGGAGGAAACGTGTTCATCGAGGTAGGAACTTTTATCTCCGAGCTAATGGCTAGTGTTCAATAGAAACTATATAAAATTTAAACAACTAAATAAAAATGAAACGGCAGACGGGCCGCTTCTTTATTGTGCACGCTTGTTCAAAACTGTACACTAACTACTCAATGCAAATGAATGGGGGGCAGAAGGTACACCCCTTACTGGTTCGCAAAAGATTAACTTGATTATCATTACTGAGAAAGTCCCACAAAATATGGCTGTATTCCTTTTCCCTAATCTCGCCCACCTCTATATGCAATATAACTGAAATTACCTTGGCATCAGTGTGAACAGCCACCAAGCCATGATTCACAGTCAGGATGACAGAGAACAGGCTCTGAGAAGTCTTACTTGGCACTTTAGTTTTTTTCTTCTTGCGAGATCTGAGGCCAAAATCCGAATCGGGTGAGTAGTAATGCAGGTTATCTTCGTCTGAGCCACTTGACTCGTCTGTAGTCATAATGAACGGAAATAAAAATAAACCATATGAACTTTATAGGCTAATCTCATAGCAAGCATAAATACCAGAAAAATATCTCACTTTCTATGCCTGTGGAGCGGAACTGGCTGAAGCTATCCTTTGAGTAGGTGTTGATCAGCTGACTGGCAACAGACAGTCCAACTCCATAAGGCATACATTCAACTGTTTCCACTGGAGAAGGGGCTGTAGGCTCCCACAGTAGCAGGTCATTGTTAATTCTAGAACAATCAAAAGCGACCGTTAAGACAGTTCATGGTTGAGTTGCTGCGACATAACGATCACATATAAAATGGATGTACCTGTTGTGCAGTTTTTCATAAAATGTTTTACTGGGAAGAATTAACTGCACATTGGGAAAACAGAGCTCAAGAATGAAACGGGAGTTGTTCATAGTTTTTTCTTGAAAGTCTGTCATTTCAGCCACATCTCCAGGAATAACCATCTGTAAAAATCAACATCAAAAATGGCTAAATCCTTTTTTCCCCCAACTTTTCCGACGTGTGTAAAGCACTGCGTGTAGAATTTTGCATAAACGTGCATTTGAATACTTTCAGCAGGGGCCATTATAAGCTCTGCATGCAAATGTATCCACCTGCACAAGGCATGTAACACCACTCTAAAGCAACATACTTTGAATATCACAGATTATTATTATTATTAAACACGGGATTTGCTCATCAACAACCCTCCCTTACCTCCTCATTCTCATACATGACTCTACGGGAGGAAAAGGGGGATGGTTCTGGTTTCCCAAAGTCACAGACATCTTTCAGGGAATGAGCAGCCCCTTCCTCCTCTTCAAGGGAATGGTCCTCAGCGCCTTCATCGTCTTCAACAGTGACTCTTTCAAGAATTGAGTGCACTGCAGTCGGGTTCATCTTAAGCACAACCCTGATCCAATAGAATAAGTCATGACACAGGCCGCGTATAGGACAAATGATTTATAAAGGGAAATAAATAGACCTGGGCCAATCAAATTTAACACTTGTTGATGTGGTCATTTCACCATCCATAGTGTTGGACACTCTCAGAAAACGTGTAGCTGGTTGATCCTGCTCTTCCTGAAACTTACCTACAGACATAATGCATTAGTTATTTTAAGAGTTCAGAACATCTTTTAACATGTCAACAATGTTAATACCTATTAGCTCTCGGAAAGTAAGCTC
The DNA here is from genome assembly GCA_900303255.1 of Lesueurigobius sanzi. Classification (NCBI taxonomy): domain Eukaryota; kingdom Metazoa; phylum Chordata; class Actinopteri; order Gobiiformes; family Gobiidae; genus Lesueurigobius; species Lesueurigobius sanzi. The sequence continues at coordinate 9,751 of OMNZ01052424.1, forward strand.
CATCTTGGTTTGGTCTGGAGAGCTGCCACCCTTAAACTCGGTTTTTATTTCAAAGTCATCTATCTCCAGATAAAGTACTTCTTTTTGCAAAGATTTTTTAAACCAAGGTCCTCTCTCCTGGTCAGAGCGCAGGTCAGGGATGGGAAAGCGAACTACGAGGCCCAGGACAGGGGCATTCACTGTCAATGATACATGACAATTCGCAGGCGTTTGAGTGTCATCGAGAAAAACTTCTGTAAAGGCCTTGTGCTGTGAAGTGATGAAAAGGAACAGCAAATGTCAAACAAAAATATTTACTCAAATTGCACTACATCATTGATGTTCTTACCAAGCTAAAATGTTTATTATATGATGTGTACATGTGGGAAGCCATTGCTTCTGTGGTGGCCAGTTTCTGGGGCTGTAGTAACGAGTTCAGACGATCCACAATGCTTATGTCCAGTTCAGCGTGTGCATGGCCCAGCTCTACCTGGATGTCAGCTTTTCTAGGGATGGTGCTAAGGCGAACTTTGCCTCCCTGCAAATACAAAAATAGTAAAAATATACTGTATATAGAAAATGCAAAACTTACCATTGAATGTGTATAAAATTTGCAAGGTAATGTTTGTGGTTTTGGATGAAAGCCTTTACCTGTGGGCCTCTGCGCTCAGCTAATTTGTAAAGCAGGTGGAGGCAGGTGGAAGGCTGTGCCTCAGCGCTGGCTGTAGTGTCAAATGTCAGAAGCTTAAGTGCGGCAGATAAACAAAATTAGAAAAAAAAGTTTCATTCCATACACTCTTTATGTAAAAAGGCATGGTTTGTAGGTAATGAGTGAAGGGACTAGTCAGAGACTTACCTCAGTGTACTGAACGCCTCTTTGTAAATCACTAAAACCAGTCTCTGAAGGAAAAAGACACTCTAAAAACTCCATCTGACTGAGGGAAACATCGGTACTATAGGTGTGCAAATTGGATCCTTGATAATGTTCATAGCTGATCTGTAAACCCTCACCCACCAGCCTGCAGACAGGAGTTCAGGTCACAGAATCACCAAAGCTGAATCCAATGTGTGACAGAAAATATGATGCTCACCTGAGGTGGTCATGTGGACAAGCATTATTAAACACTGCTCGAGACTGCAGGAAAGATACATGATCAAGCTGGCCTTGGCCAATGGTTGAAAAAAAGTGTGTTGCTATTGGAGCAAGGGGACAAGGAGCAGCATTTGGTGATGGCAATGGGTCAATGTGGAGGACTGAGACCGCCAGGCTGCTCAGTGTTAGCTTTAGCACCAGTTCTGGCCTTGACTCATCTCCATGAGCTTTGGATGGATGAGCTACACAGGTTTAACCATACAATGTTAAATAAATCATCAATTTACAGATTATCAAAATGTTTGAGCTTTAATACATACAGGTTTGCCTCAGTAATTTTTGAGAAACATGTGAATCCCGTGTCTGAGGTTGAGTTTCACTGGTTGCCTTCTCTTTTTGTCGTGGAACATCCATATAGTCGTCCCATGAGACCTTGCAAATACATAAATCCATTTAGCAAGTAGTTGTTCCTTATATTGTATTTATTTTCAGAATGCAGAGTTTAAGGTATAACAGAATTACAATGCTAAGGGAACATACTGTTGCGTGGCCAGAAGGAGATTCTCTTGGAGATGCAGAATAGTTGCTATTGAGTGACAAGTCCAAGTCAACAGTAGGTGGTTCCCCCAAAGGAGGAAGTGATGACAAACTGTGAGACATGTCCATGTCAGCCATAGAGAAGAACACATCGTCTGCACAAAGCAACCAAATTGTTCACAAAAATTCACATTATTAAGAACAATTCATAAAAAGTGAATTCAATTTGGTAGCTAGAAACAGAAGTATGAGTAAATTAAGTGTGAAGCAAACCTCGACTTGAGACTGTTCTGGTGGTGTGGCTTTCAAACAGTTCATGATCTGTTCCTGCCGTAGCAGTCTCTTTCTTTAAGCAGCGATTCAGTTCCATATGAAGCCGATATTCATCCTCCTGTTGTATGGGCCGGTTCTTTCTGTCCTTGGCCCATTGTTGGGAAACTTTAACAAATAAAATAAAGTCTGAATAATTTTGGGTCATTTCAAATCACACACAACAAAATTATAATTATTTAATTTAAACCCACCACGGCCAGAAAATGTTCCAAATATGTCAAGAAGAAGATTCACTTGTCGTGGTGACAAAAGTAAAATAAGTGTGTTGATTTCCCCAACAACATGCAGCTGGAAGAATACACATCAGTGACTTAAAAGGACATATTGAGTGTAAATGAATTGTGCTCATCTCATGCCGTTTACCTTCGTTCCAGGCATAGCTGGGTTATTTTTCAGGGTGAGAGACAGCTCTAGTTTCCCCCCCAGCCTGCCGACTTGGACTGGTTCAAAATTTGTTGTAGAGGATATGGGCTCCGTAAACTGGGGGTGAGGCTCACATATAATTTTAGGATTCCAGCTGGGTGACAACTTTGGCTCAGTGTCCTAACAAAATGCACGGGAAAGTTAATCATGTACATGTGGTCATAATGATCATATTGATGTCAGATGAAACTATAGCAACACAAACCGTGGGAGTAGGTGAAGATTTACAACCTCCCCGGTGCAAATCGGAAAATTCGTCCCAAAATATAGTGAAGCCTTCCATCTGTAGCATTTTGTGAGCAAATGTAGTTGGCTGATGTACATTTACACTTGAACTTTCTTCATCACTTTCATCGAAGTAAACAATCCTACATTTCAGCAGCAGAGAAAGATTTGTAAATCTATTTTCCATCTTGAGAATGAATAGTTCATGGTAGCATTGCTTTATTTAACTCACTTGTTGATTCTCAATTCAAGTGCAATTCCAGTTTTTGAATTTTCTGGAATGTGTTCAAGTCTAAGAACAGTATCTAAAAATGTCATTTTAACGCGCCTGAGAACTGCAAAAGGAAAAACATGCAAATGGCTTAAACTTTATAAAAGACTACCAAAGAACTGACAACTGCCAAATAATTACCTGTCTCAATTGTTTCTGCAAATGTTTCAAGCCCTTCAAATGGTTGGAAGCTCTCCCCCATGTCATCTGTGAGTTTTTGACTCAAACACTCTTTGGCAAGCTGCATGCTACTTGTCATAAAACTGGACCAACACATGGGCTCTACACCAGACGCTGAATAAAACATACATTTCATGAGCGAAAAAATAACAATTTTTTTTTACAGATTACAGATAAATATAAAATAATGAAATGATTTCTTCTTACCTGCCCGAGGTCTTGGTCTGAAAACCAACTCTAAACCTTTCACTTCTAGTGCACAGTTTTCCTGAAGAAGGGCTGCCCAAGGAACAGTTAGAGTGATCGTCTGAATGAAGCCTGCGATCACCTCAAAAGGGGCATCTGCTGTTTCCAGGAGTTCATTGAGTGACTGTGGGAATACAAAATTATATTCGTTGTCTATCATTTGAATTCTGTTTGTCTCTTACCCATCTAGATACATACCCATTTGTCCAAAGGCACTTGAGCAAGTGTTCCAGTGCCCTGATAAAGGTCTAAGCTTAACTGATCCAGACTCAGCTTCTCCTGTAGAAAATTTCCCAGGTATCGATGGAGGAGGTACCTGCATGCTCGCTTCTTGATGGACTCAGAAAATGGCCAAGGCATCTTAACTTAGTTACACTATGCAGAAAATTCAGAAAATACTCAGGTTTTACATTAGACTATGACTGTTTGATAAAGCAGCAATGTCATCGCGTTGATCTAGTAACATCAAAAAATTGTGCGTCAAAACATGTTGGTTTAAGCAAAGTGAGGAAAGTTGTGATGGCACTCAGATGTATGTCAAGAACTTGATCCGACTCCTGTTTGTTGCCCCTACAAGAGACAAAAAACATACACAGCTTTTTACTTTACAGTGTGATATGTTGGATGGATCATTAATTAACATGTAAAAGACCTGTGTCACAAACAACGTTAGGTTTGGTCCTTAGCAGTTTTACCACAGAAAGTCTAAAGTCACTCAAGACAGCCAAGCCTTATGTGGCAGTTCAATGTTCTTGGTTCTATCAACCACCTGACATAGGAAAACAAAGTAACAAGTTTGTTGACACCGTGACCGTTGTTTAAACAAAGACATTGTGGCGGAGAAGAACGATAATATGTACACCACAACATAATCATTCAACTAACTAGCCGGTTTGCATATTTGTGTTGACCATCCTGACCGAAAAAGCTTTCCTTTCCCAGACTCCAAGCTAAAGTAAAGCTAATAATGATACCACTGCGTCGGGAAGATGCTTGCTAGCCATGGAGCCGAAACACTTTGTTTTGATAGTTAGCGTTACCACTTAACACTGTACTAAGGATGAAATGCACGGAATGCGCAAATTATAACTATGTTGGTTGAAACAGGTAATAACGTTTTGTCTTAAGGTTAACAAAGAAATTCAGCTTTACCTACAGACTGAGTTGTTTACAAACACTTTCATGACTCCGCACTGTCACTACCAAATTCGCATCATTATAGTGTTCTGCGCATGCGTCAGACAATCCGCCATATTTTCTACGGCAAACGGCTATTGTCAAACTTTATAAGAACGACTTATTGAAAATACGAAACTCTGAACAGCGCAGCGTTGAATCCCAACAGCGCAACGATAAAACGATACATCCCGCCCGGCTATCCGCAAAACGTCATCCTGAACATACCAACATTTGACAAAACAGTTGTCTTTATTTTCTTGACCATGGTTCGACCAAGCCCTTGTATTTAGTCAGTGACGTCATAACATGGCGTAGTGTCGTAGTTTCAGAGGCGCTGGGTTTATGTTTATTCCACTTTTAGCTGATATTTAGGCTTCCTAAACAGCGATTCTTGGTTTGCTTCCTGGTGACCACTATATTTTGGTGCCCCAAACTTGCATCTTATCGACAGTTGTTTTTGTGGATCTATTTTTCTCAGCGAGTCCATCACAGTGCTGCCCTGTGTGGGGAACTTTCTATCAACCAGACGGCTCTGCCAGTTATCAGGTAAAACATGTTTATAAAGTGTGCGTGCATAGTAACACTACAATCTTGCATGAAATGCTTCAATATCTACTTCGCCCCCCTCTTCCTGGCCTCTTTGTGTTTATGTTGTCATTTCATGTACAAACAACATTATGGTAACATGAAAACGTGTAAGGAAGGTCTTCACAGGCACGATCTGACCATTTACTCTTTCCTTGTAGAGATGGAAGTGGACTGTCAGCCAGAAGATTGTATTGTTTCCTCGTTTGAAGAAGATTGTGTTGATCTTGGGGGTGTCAAGGACATGAGATTAGAAGCAGAAGCAATTGTCAATGATGTCCTTTTTGCTGTAACAAAAATGCATGTTTCACACCGTCTGAACAGTGCATTGGATGTAGCCTACATCAATGTTGAAATAAGAGAGGGAAACCAGTATTGCCTGGAGTTGACCGAAGCAGGACTGAGGGTAAGTTACTCTTAGAATAGGTCATTAAATGAGTGTACAAAAGACCTCACTCATTGATGTGTTTATATTCACAGGTGGTGGGCTATGCCTTTGACCATGTAAATGAAGATTTAAGCGCTCATTATCATGAGACTGTGTACTCACTTTTGGATTCATTGAGTCCAGGTTATAGAGAAGCATTCGGAAATGCTCTGCTTCAACGACTGGAGAGGTTGAAACAAAATGGACAATAAAAAAAACAAAAAAAGAAACAAGCTTTAAAAAAAAAAAAAAATCAGATATGAACTTCCAGTGGTTTGACATGCTGCAAAAATTCCATTCAACATCTGGTCTTAAATCGCCTTTGCAGATTCTCCAGCTTAACATTAATGTATGAAAAAGTAATTTGGTGTTCTCTGCTTTTGAAGATTTATCTGTATAAGGCCAAATCCCACATGTCTTCATAAATGTTAAGATGCCTTATAATGCTTTGTGTGTTTTACATTACTAGGTATTTTGAATGCACATGAAATTCTTCCGATCCACTTGTTTTACTGATTACCTTTATAAAGAAAAGCAAAACACTTTTTCCTTGTTTGACCTTTGTTTAGACCAATAGTTTTTATCCCTAGGTTGCTGACATTCACATGGGTAATATTTTTATGACGTTAAATTTTAACTTTGTCATCCCCAGCAATGAGGTACAACAGAGATAAAAACAGTGCCATCATGTACAATATGATTCCCTTTATTATTAATTCTACACATTTTAGTACAGTGTCAGTAAGAAAAGTATTATTTCACTACATATGCAATTTGAGACTACACAGCAGCCAGCAATTAGTAAGTCTGGAATGTGACATGTCAATGCCTCACGAAGCCAAATCAAAATAAGAATCATACATTTGGTGATATTTTGGCCAAGTTAAGTAAACATTTTAAAATATGGAATTATAAAATCCAATCAAAAGGTAAAAAATACTCTACTCCATGCCTTTAGTTTACAATCTCAATAGGGAACTTGATGCAGAACATATCTTTGCTATCATCATCTTTCAGTTCCCACTCCACTGTTACTTTGATCTAAATGGGGTACCAAAAAAATTGTTAGTTTCAAAACCCTCAGGCAACATAACAAGACCCATACAGAAAAGGGAACTTCCACAGAATACTTACGCAGGGGTATTCAGACCTCACAGGCAATGTGGCCACATACTGATAGTTGTTCTGTTTGTGAATAGGACAGCTAATTCCGGATTTGCAACCATCATCGTTGGGAATGGCAAAAGGAATTGGTACTCCGGCAATGACTCCATGCACAATTGCTTTGCTTTTTTGGGTTTCCACATCTACATAACACAAGAAATCAAAATGTTTCAATCACTTTATAAAAAAGAAAAAAAAACACCAGTAATTACATTTGTTCGATATACTTACCACTAACAAATGTTACATTGACAGTGTAGTTCCCTCCCTTCCGAAGTTGGCAAGGCTGAGAAGGGCAGGGGTTTATGTCTACAATAGAAACTTTCCCAGTAGTTGAGCCTAAAGAAACAAAGTGAAAAGAAAGTAAACCCACATATTCTAGTGACAATGTTGAAGAACAATATCAGAAAAAATTGCTCTTTTCCCCTTCCAGTTCAGCTTCATCAGCCTACTTTGACTCGCATACCTTGAATAGCTCAACGTCAATGTTTGCACAATACTTACTTCTGATAGATACTGAACTTAGTTATGAAGAATTTTTACTTACCACAATCAACGAATTTAACAATATCCGCGCAGGTGAACGGGAATACACAAAGTAGAAGAATGAAACACTTCCACGAATCCATGTCGTCTTTATTTCACACTAAAACAAGAACAACACATCACTTTGTGCACAAACTGATGATGAAAGCATTTTGTCTTGGCTTTTAGTTTTAGACCACTCAAATGTTAAAACAACACAACACTAGTAGGAAGCAACTGATAAACAACTCACACCAGAATAAGTAGATTGGTGGAAATTATTTGTGCAGAACAAAATGTACACTCGAAACTAACGACACTAACCTGTTCGCTCGGTTGATCACTTCAGTCGACTCCCGAAATAACAAGTACGCCGCTACGCCGCCCCAGCCACCTTTTAGTTCCTTGTGTCACGAGATCGCCTTGTGCTACTTCTCCCTGAATTTTGTATGTCAGGTATATTAAAGACACTTACACTACATAGATACATTAAACAACGGGACGAATTTATTAAATTAAAAGGCATGAATGCATATATTTTAAAATAATTATTGCATATAATATAGGACTAATTTAATTTACTTTTAATATCGTACTTTGCATTGCGTAATGATTGCCAGAAGGTTAACCAATGGGAAAACCGTTGGAACAGTGGGCGTTTTTATTTTTGATAGACAACACGCCAAACCAATGGATGGCTAAATTTCGTCATCTGCAGCTGCTCTGGGCGGAGTCAGTTCTACGTGTTTTGTGGAAGATGTCAGCTGTGAGAGGAGTTATGTCAACTGTGTCAAAGTCAAAAGTATTAAGCCTTTTCAGGTAAGAATTACATCCCCGCTGATCATAGAATTGGTAGTTTATGACACGGAAATGACCAATCTAACGAAATATATAAGGCATTTGATTTGGTTTGATTAGCATTAGTTAGCATGTTTTGTTTTTTGCTAACAGGCTAGCCTCTGCTGTGCTGTTCACATGCCAAAAAACAAATAACATTCGCCGCTTCATTATTTTTCTGCAGGGTGTCGTCTCTTCTCAACATCAGTAGGAACCAGCAACCACACCTGCAGCAAATATGCGCTCAGTCTCGTCATACTTGGGGACAACAACGTTGTAACAGTGCATCAACACAGGAGAGGCCAGATGTGTCCGCTTTCAGCAGCAAGGAGAATGTGTTTCTCACAGAATCCTGCGTCAAGGTCTGTCTTCACTGAGCAGCACGTTTCCCTCTAGCTAACTGCTCTGTTAAAATTGATATTAGTTGCTTTATAGAGACTCGGGGAGATCATGGAGAAGGGCGAATACCTAAGAATACATGTTGAAGGAGGTGGATGCTCTGGCTTCCAGTACAAGTTCTCCGTTGACGGTAATCGGAGTGAAGATGACAGGTCACATATTTTTCTTATTTATTTTTGTCTTATTTTCTATACATTCCAAACTAATAATTGTCCATGTGATTTGTGCAGAGTATTTGAGCAGGGAGGTGTAGGTGTTATTGTGGACCAGGACAGTCTGGAGTTTGTCAAAGGAGCCACAGTGGACTTCAGTGAAGAGTTGATCCGCGCCACATTCCTAGTGCTCCAGAATCCTCAGGCTGATCATGGCTGCTCCTGTGGAAGCTCTTTCTCTGTCAAACTGTGACAGCTACTTTAGCTTGTTTGAAAAGTTTTTTTTTTTTTTAAAGCATTTTTGTTTGTTGCAGACATTGGCCCAGTGATAAAAAAAAAATATTGCCACATTGTTTATCTTTTACTCTTCACAAACATTTATTAATACTATTTTTATTTATATATTACAATAAACTGCAAGACTATCATCTGTATTTTATGTAAATAAGTTGCATGTGTTTGTAGAAAAAAATAGTTTTCTTTAATTACTGCTTTTTATGACCTTTAGTGAACTAACTTGTTTGTAACTTATTTTATGATGAGCAAATATGTTATATATCATATATCATAAAATACAATAAACACTTTAACTCCAGTTGTTAATTTTTTTTTTTTTTAATTAAAATGGATTATAAGAAATGGTTCACAAAAAATATCCAAAAAGAATATATACAAATGATATTTACAGTGGTGTAATGTAAATCAAAATATGCAGCAACATTTTAGTATTTATATTAACACAAGAAGCAAACAGTTTTGCACTTGTTATATTTTCTTTGATAAAACATTCCATTAATGTATATTATATAGAATTACACAAATCATTTAATTAGTATTGAAAATAATTACACCTTTATCATAAAATTGCAACAATATAACATCATAGCAGCACACTGAAAGTGACATAATTGCACCAGTTGTGCAGTTATTTGTTTTTTTGAGGATCACGGTTTGGACAGATTGTCTTTTAGTAAGCCATGCATACTCATTTACCACCTACATCTTCAACCACGTGTACACAGGTTAACGTATGGGAACACTGCAGAGGAAGGCTTCAGGTCAACCAGTCAATAGCACAATCACATACACAGACTGAAATATAAACCACTAGGGCTAACACAGTGACCAGGTCAGGTGTACAGTGCATAGTATGCTTTGGCATGCTGACATCCAGAACATAACAATGGATGTTACATTCAGGAGGAAGGCCACAGGATTTAGAATAAACAAAACACAAATATGTCATCCAAAAAGTAACAGAAAAAGTACAAAAAGATGTTGACCCTCATATGAATTAAGGCTAGTTGAGTTTGCTACATGGTAAAAATGGCAATGTCAGAAAGAACAATAGGCATATAAACCACAACAGCCTTATGAAAATCTTGTTCTAAAATTGACCTCTGAAATGACACAAAATTATGTATCATTTTCATTGGTGTTAAGATTATGAAACTATATCTTCACAAAATGGGCCAAGAAAAATAACGAAATAAACATGAAATATGAACAAATGCATGCACCAAATGTTGAGGCAGTAAGTCACTTGTCTTCATTAGTCAGCAGCCAAGTCCATCATTTGACCCTTCACATACTCTGTATGAACAACAGTCACATGAACAGAGTTGGAGTGTTCCTCTGTGTGGCTTCAGTGAGGAGTATGGACACATCTCCACACAAAAAGGCTGTTCAAGGCATAAAGCACAGTGTGTGGTTAGATTCCAGTGTCTTTACTTTACAATATTCATTAATAAACACATAATAAACAGTGCATAATGTTATTGATACCTTCTATCGTCTCCTCCAGCACTGACTACAAAGTGATCTCCGTTTGTGAAGCGTACATTGGTCAAGTGAGCAGAATGCCCCAAGAAACGCTTGTGTTTGGCCTAAAACACACAAAACACATTTTAAAATGCAAAAACAAAAACAGTTTCATCATTCCTAAGACTAAGAGCCACTGCCCCTTGGTCAGGTCAGGTAAAAGAGACTCATTGAGTTGTAAAATGGTCAAATAAATCTGCAGCACTAAATGCAAAAGCAACAGAGAGTTTATTCTCAATAACCTTTCCCAGTAAACATGATACATATTTCATTTGAAATTTAATACAGTCTTTTTATGGATACTATAGTGGGTATGAATGATACTTACAAACTTCTCTGGGCATGGAAAGTCAAACAGCTTTACCATTCCAAAGTCATCTCCTGTCACAATGTTAAGGCCTGAGTGTGACACACAGGCACACGTTACATCTGCTTTGTCAGTGTTTCTGGACCAGATCCCTATGACCTCGTCACCAAGGACACTACATACAGCAAAAGGAAAACAATCTTCAGAACAGACAGGCGTGTCAGACTGTATTGATAATATAAAAAGAAATAAAGGTTTAACCTAGTCCATGTGGCCCAGGTAATTCTGTCAATTTGTAACTGTTCGGTGATCTGTTTTCCAGATGGAACCTCATACACCAGTCGTTTGTAAGCACCAGTAGATATCTGTAGGGTCACAAATATGAATTACTCGGTTTAATCTGTATTATTATTAAATCAGATAAAAACTTAAGATGCATTGTGTAACTTTAACTTGATATTAGTGCGTTTTGACCTTTTAGTGACCCATTGACTCAGGTTTTTTCTACTGATGGAACCAACTCCATGACAATGCAGTGAAAACCATCAGTCATCCTAAAAAATATTTAATCCTAGAGCATCATAAAGGCCGCTGTGATGGAAAGTAAAGGTGCCATGCTAACTACAATACAGCCACTGGGTCACTAAAAGGTGTAATATAATTTTTTTTTTTTTCAAATTAAAAGGAATGAAAATGTTGCACCTGAATGTATGAGCTGTCAGCGGAAAAGTCCATCTGCATGACGAAACTGGGGATGTCCCTGCAGCAGTTTATGCGGTTCAGTTGTGGACCAAGAGACAGGTCGTAAAAATCTACTGCGCTCTCATTCGAACCTACAGCCAGGTATCGGGAATTGGGACTGAACCTGTTCAAAAAGCAATTCATTTAACTTTTCTTTTGCCTTATTTCGTGAAGTAAACTGACAAACCTAACCTCACCTGATATCCTGAATTGGGGAACGTCTATCCCTTTTCTTGCCCCAAATTTTAAGTGATGCAACAAGCAAAATGATGAACTCTCCATTCTTCATCCCAATGGCCACCATGTCTCCTTCAGGACTATAGCTGATGGTGTGTGCAGGATGGCCAAGGTTAACCTTATTTAGCATCTTCTGTTTGCCCACAACAACAGAAAAATCGATTTGAGGAATTGCATGAAAACTTAACTAAAATTGCTGTTTTTTTTACAGCTCAGTGCATACAGACCTTCTCTGGGATGTCCCACAGACGAACAGTGCCATCCTCCGCGGCAGACAGAAACACGTCCCTAGATGGATGTGTTCCCAGTCCCCAAATGGGCCCATCCATGTGGCCATTCACCAAAATGTTACACGCGGCGTTCTTCTCACCTACTTCAATGATCTCTGCATTTCTTGTCCCCACAAGTATTTTACCCTGCAATTGGTATGTCAAAGTAAAAGCATATACCTATCAAATTTTTTGAATGCACTTGGTGGAAATGGCAATGGAAAAGGTAATGCCATACCTTCCCTCTGCACACAGATCGGACACAGTCTATGACCTGTCCCGTTTCCAAACGAAAGGCTCGGCAGCGTTTCAGCTCTTGGTCCCACAGTTTCAGCGCGCCCCCCTCTTTTGACCTGTGCAGGAAACGGTTCATTTGTCAGTGCTGATTCATGCCTGATGCTAAATAAGCTGCTTGGTCATAGAGACAGTCGGCCAATTAAAATGGTGCAGCAAATCACTCACGGTCTTTCTTTGCCTCCGGTGACGATGAGGCCGTCTCTAAGCGTGGTGTACATGGTGAACACAGGGCCTGTGTGAGCTTTGGCCACTATCCTGACTAAAATGTGTTCCTTCCACACACATACATCCCCACTTATGGTACCTGTAAATGTCAAGTTATTCTGAAAAGAAAAGAAATGGGCACTAATCTAGTGGCAAAGCAAGACAAAGCAAGCAATGCAACAATAGACAGCACATTGAGGCAGACAATTTATGTCAGTCAAAAGTTTAAATACACTTTTTATGTATTGGTTTTTCTTTTATTGCAAAGAAGTACATTCTCACTGAAGACATTCATTTAATTAGGTTGAAATAGATTCTTCAAAACAGCTTTGCACTTATGACGTTTCTCAATGAAGTCTCCAGAAATGATTTTAACTTCACAGACTGTTGAAAACCATCACTAACTTATGAAGCTCATGAGAAAATGCCAAGAATAATAGGAGCCAATTTTGAGTTATTTCACCCTTTTTCGTTCCCTACATAATTCCATGTGTTTATTCATATTTAATGCCTTCACTGAAAATCATACAATATAAGTACGTAGTGTTGAACCAAAACATAAAAAGTGTTTCCAAACTTTTGATTGTTACTGTATTTTCAGAATAATTTTGATGCTATTTTTTCCTGGAAGTCACTTACAGCTCCAAATGCCACAGAGAGCATGGTCTGCATCCGTGCATCCTCTATTGAACTCATCACACCCTTCTTGCTTAGTAAAGCTCGACCCGCTAAAGTCCAGAAGCGCACATGCTTGATGCCAACAGACACAAAATGTGTATCCGAGTCTGGGCGAAACTCAGCCACAAATATCCTCTGGGTGTGACCAATGTGGCTGGCGACCTTGGCACCTAACAGAAAAAGATCAACCTTCCTTTTTATATCTTCAACAGCACTATCTGTCAGTATATGAAGAAGTCCAGATGTACCTTCCTGCCACTTCCAGATGGTGACTGTGTGCTCAGCATCCAGACCCACAGACAACAGGAGCTTTCCTGTAGCACTAAAACTGACCGAGCAAACCCCGCCCGAGTGGTAACAGCGCAGCACTGACAGCGTCTGCTTGGTCATGGCATCCCACACATGGATGGATGGAGACGTGGCTGGAGAAAGAGTTGCAATACCAGAAATGTCAATGAACAAAAAAGCATAATACAAAAAACTCTTAATGACCACTAGATGGCAGCAGCTTAAAAGATTATTGAATAAAAATGTTTAAGATGTTTTACCTGACATGTCACCAGTATCACCTGAAAAGAAAAAGGAAATACATTTTTATGAACAGGCAGTTTGTCATGGTGACTAAAGAATACAGCTTTAATGAGTAAATGCTTATGTATAAGTGCAGTTTACTGTCCAGTATAAAAAAGAAGATGATGATGCTTCTCACAAACATACCTACTTGGCCAGTTGCCACCACGTTGGGGAATTTGGGATGCTGATTGATTGTCAGGCACAAAATGTCATCACTGTGTTCAACATAAAAACTTTGGCAGGCTACAGAGAAACAAGAGCAAGGCACATTATTCATAAATGTGAAAGTAAAACAGCACAAGTGCTTGACTGACTGGACTCACATGTTGTCAGGTTGAGGACAATGCCAATAGAGGCTGTGTGGTAGATGATGTCTGCCCCATCATTTAAGTAGTGGACATTATTGCGGCAGTCATTACCACGGTAACCAAATACCAACTCCAACACTAAATCCTGATTAAAACACAAAAAAAAGCCTCAAAGGAAAAATAATAGAGTTTGAAGTCAAGAGAATATTAAACATGCATCACACAGGCAAAAGGATAAAGCAGAAACCAACCACACTTCTCCCAAACTGAAACTTATTGTGCGTCATACCTCAATAGGCCTTTTCTTTTTGCCCACGTTGTTTGTCTGCAGTTTCTCTGGCTGAGGCAGTGCTCTGCTGACAGGAGGCCTAAAATGGACAGCTGGGCTGAGAAACAGACAGATGCCAAGCATACTAATAACATTCTAGTTATCACTAAAGTGACAATTAGCATGCAGCTTCAAGCTATTCCAGATATAGTTTAGTACCAAAAGTTTTATTACAATACTAACACACATAACAGCTTTAGGTCACACAAATATATTAAACATGAAACAATGTATAGACCTAGACAATCCATGTATATTGTTAAGAGTGGGGAAGAAAATGGATACAAAGCTTACCTTGATCCCCTTCAAGGCAGCATAAAGAAACAGAGTACAGTTAATGCTAGACCATGTTCTCTTACTCAAGGTTTATTGATGGCTGGTGGATGCACACTCAACTCATCGACTGAGGACACATAATACAGTACTCAGCACCAGTAACCATGGCAACCAAGTCCATTTCTATGACAACTGGACAGCGCATTGGGAGACTTGCATTACAGACAAACAACTGGGTTCATCTAATGTCGTGGCTCTGTCAGTGCATAACAGCGTCAGGATCACATACACATACAGTACATGCATACAGATCCAGGCAACATCCATACAGTCCTTAACCAAAACAATATGAGTAAAGAAGTAAAGAAGTCTTCAAAAAGTTTGGGTTACAACTGGAAAGGCTTCAGAAAGATTTGGTTTGATAAATTCTACGGATGAACAATTCACTTTATTCGCGACTCTATACATATTTCGATATGAAGTGAGAACACTATTAGCTGCACATGGACAATTTTTCTTTCATCTATTTATACTGGACATATTTGCGTATTGAATCGAAGAGGGCATATTAAACTATTCAATGTGAGAATTGTTGAGAAATTCATATAATTATACTCAGAGGGAACTTGATGCAGCATGGCAACACAATCCTGATCCCTATTGGCTGTTAGTTATTTGTGCATTTCAATTATGGTAATGTACTGACGCATGTGTCATTTTAAACAATTAATTGCCTTTTAACATTTATTGACATTTTTTTGTTTTGGAATACACCAACTGGACTTACAATTTCGTTGTACTTGTGCAATGACAATAAAGATTATTCGTCATTAATTATGGCCAAGATGAGTTGAGTCGTTATACATACACTAACACTAACACTAACTAAGACAAGAACTCACCTGACCACACCTTGTCTTCAAGTAGAATGAAAGAACGAAGCAGGATAATGACAGATGGACAGCCATTAAAGAAAATAAGGAGAGCAGAAAAGGCTGAGTTATTTCAAAAGAGCAAAGTCAAGTCAAGACTTACACACAGGAAAAGAATGTCTCTTTGTGAGAGAAGACAAATGCGTTTACATATTACTTTGTTAGTAAAAGCAATGATTTTCAGTCATCTTACCAGCCTATAGAACACTTTAAAAAGTACCTTTCATCAACAGTGGGCTCCTTGAGTTGCAAGTGTGGTTTGACCCCAGTCATTGTTCGCATGTTAGAGGATAAGGCCTTGATGGTGTAGGTGATCTCATTTTCCCTTGTGACATCACTGTCATAACCTGGTAAACAACAACAATAATAATGTATTATTATTTTGTCCTAAAGCAGAATAATGATGAGCACCTGTCAGTCACCTCCATCATCCTCACTGTCCACGTCTGACTCCTCACTGTCACACTGGCGGATCTCCCGATGGCCCTCTGGCTCATGGGCCCAGATCATGAGGCACGTGTCTGTCCCGCCCACTGTCACCAGGAGGCTGTCGTCATGGCTCCACCGCACATTAGTAACATGTGTGCTGTGGGCCACGTAGCGTTTGAACTTTGCATACTTGCCCTAAAGGGAAGAAGCACATTCATTTACACTTGTGACCTTCGCTAGGATTTACATATCATTTGCATGATTTTTCTCCTTATATGTATTCAGTGTCTTGCCTTGACTGGATATCTGAAGAGCTTGACATATCCCAAGTCATCTCCTGTTGCTAGCACCTTTCGGTCATTACTGAGGCAGGCAGAAGTGACCTCAGTGACCTCGCTGATCACAGGCCAAACGCCCTCAACAGATGGTCCCAGGACACATGTCCATGTGCTCCAGTCAACCTTCTCCATCTGAATGACAGAATCATACAGTAAGATTCATGAAGGAAGACACAACTGTGGCACACAATAACCCGCATAGCACCAGTCACAAGTTTGGAAACACTTGTATATAGTATTGATTTTTCTTTATTTTCAACAACATTTTGTATGATTCTCATTGAAGGCATTAAACTATGAGTGAACACTTATTACAATTATGTAGGGGGAAAAAAGGGTGAAATAACTCAAAATATATTTTATATTTTAAATTCTTCAAAATTGCCCTTTATTCTTGGCATTTCCTCAATGAGCTTCATGAGGTAGTGACCGGAAATGGTTTTCAACAGTCTAGAGCTCTTTAAGAAAATGTCAGAAATGTAATCAAAGAAAAAAGCATCTATTCACCTTTTTTGTTTAAAACAAATGCATTCAATGAGAATCTATAATATAATAGTCTTGAAATAAAAGCAAAGACCAATACATAAAAAACTGTATGAGAAACCAGTTTGCACAGAAATAAGAGACAGTCAGGTTAGGTTCACCGAGTGCATTGCCTTGGTAACTGACTCAGCTTTTAGATGGACTAATATCATCCCTTACAATACTCACAGAAGAAAAAAGATATCAACGTTAAAATGATCTCACTTACAGCTTAGCTGTAAATCTGCTCTATTAAGTCTCAATCAGTATCTAAAGGCCATTTTAACAAACACCATCCCACTACTACTGGTAAAAAGTGGGTCATGTTAGAGCTTTATTGCCTTTCCCTGAGCCTTCTCTGATCCCCAGGAGATAATATGGGCCAAAAGCAACAATAGCGCCACTGCTCCTGTGCCTACTCACCTCTGTAGCTGGGATAGTCTGTCTTTTGCCACGAGGTGCTTCGAAAAAGAACTGCTCCTTAGCACTTGTATTGACTTGAAGGAGTTTTCCTGGTAAAGAAAGAGCTCAGCGTGTTATTTGCAGCAGACTTCTGTAATGTTGTTTTGTGGAACCAAGTGTTTACCTCTCTTATCCCAGTCAAGATGGGTGATGTAACTGTGGCATCCTTTACAAACTCCAACTCGTTTGCTGCTCATCACATTGTAAATGTCTACAAATGTGTCTGCAGATGCTACTGCCAGATACTTTCCAATCCCTGTGTAAACAAACAAAGATGTCTGTGCATTATGCCCAATTTTCAAACCAAGAGCTTCTATGAGAAATACACTTTTTTTTTTTTAAAGAAATCTCCACAAAATTATTGTTGATCCTTGAACCTTGTTGATCATAATTGTCATATGGATTGTGTCAAAAAACTGACTAATCAACAACAATGTCAATTTCTTTAAATAATGGCACTACTTTTTGACACCTTTTTGAATGTTAACTATGGTACCTGTCAAAATGCAGATTTCTAGTTTTAGTTTTTCTCCCATAGAGTTGTAATGGCACCTGCTCCAACTGAAATACAATTCTATACCATGAGCACAACCCGTTGCACTGTGACTTCAGATTGTTGAGGGATGAGAAGTGTTGGGTTGAGAAACGAGATCCCTGCACACTGGATTGAGGTTAAGTGTTCAGGCAGCAGAGTTTAGTTTCTTGCTCTCACTTTGTCCTCTCCCACTGTTTGCCATTCATTTATTACGCTCTCGCAGACTGCCCCTAATACAGCAGGCCTTTCATGTGGGTCAGGCCTACAGCAGAACCTTGCTGATTCACAGAGGGAGGAGGGAGTCTACACTCTGCCTGCTCAAAGCCAGGTTAAATTAGCTCCATTTGTAAAGTCAAAGAAGTAAGCGGTACCTGGTGAGAATTTGATTTCAGTGATAATGTCCTTGCGGTGGTGGAAGGACACCAGGTCCTCCAGGGTGTCCGCGTTCACCATGAGGAAGCTGCCGTCGTTCAGCCCCACGGCCAAAGCTTTCCCATCGGGGGAGAAGCAGCAGCAGCGGCCTCCTGTGTGGAAGGCAACGTGCTTGTTTATTAAACCACACAGACTCATTAGTTGCAATTGTGTGGCTGACTCACCTTTCCTGAGCTTGCGTACAGCCAGCATGCAGTGGCTGGGGGACAGGTCCCATATGCGGAGGGTTTTGTCATCGCTGACTGTGGCACAGAGTGGCAGATGGGGGTGAGTGGCCAGGCCCCACACTTCACCCTCCATGTGACCCTGAGGTAAACAGACACATCACAATAGAGGGTTAGCGTCCCATCACGGCCACAGCAGAAAACAATTGTTATTAATAAGAGATGCACCGATACAGCTGTTATCTACCGATACCCGATACCAACCGATATCATGAGATTTTCAAAAGTAGGTTTGTAGATGATTGTGCGGGAGCTGATCAACCCCCTCACTGATCAGGTGTATGCCTGCACCTAAATTTGTATATTCATGTAAATATTTTGTTCCATTGTATTTATTCATCGATTTATTTATGACATTATATATATTTAAAAGATAGCCTTTGTGTTTACTGCTAAAGATCCTTATTTAGTAAAGCTGGACACACACTAGAGGATTTTTAGTCAGATTTTTAGTCTGAGGAGGTGTGGCTCAACAAAAACTTTCTCTCATTGCATGATCTCTGGTGGGGCTCCTCATGTGTGTGTATGTGTGTCCTCATGTCTGTCCTTAAGTGTTTGTGGTCTGTGCACAGATCTTTAGTCTCAAAAGACTAAAAATCCTCTAGTGTGTGGGCACCTTTAGTTTTCACATAAAAGTTATTAGTTTGTTTCCTAGTTTCTCATCAGTTTCTCCTTTGGTTTTGATTGGTTGGGGCACTGGCTTGCAGGCACGCCCATATGAGTACAGGCCAGCTGCACCTCGTCACCCTGATTGGAGTCACCTGAGTGGCAGCCACTATAAAAGCCTGTGTAGAACATTGTCTTTGGGAGTTGGCTTGTTGTGTGTGGAGGGGAAATGCTGTTGATCTGTCCCGTCCCGTCCCATGGTAATAAAATCTATGTGCTCGTAACATCCTGGTGTCAAGGCTTTCTTTCAAGAACTCAGACGCTTCGCCCTCCAAGGCGAGTAAGAGGCCGATCGTTAACATCTTAAAATCTTACAATGATATACAGTATTTGTTGTTTTATGTAAAGAAAGTGTTTTGCAGGGAGTGAAAAGTGATGACTACAACATAAAGTGTGTGATCATTAATGCATTATAAATATGTGTTGTCACTTATTCTGTGACAGTATTTCTCAAACTAAAATACAAACACAGGCCTTCAACAGTGGGCAATATTATTTTTATATCGATTGGTTGAAGATAGCTGTAGCATACTGCTGCTAACTAACAGATATTTGGAATCAATACTCAATATTGTATTTTTTTTCTGATACCAGTATCGGATCGGTGCATCACTATTATTAGTTTATTTGCCACTCAATCTGCAAGGTTCTATTTCTATTCAGATTTAAAATGTGCATAACCTCTATAGGTGGTTTTTACATGCTCCAATTTGATTATGGCACATTTTCAGATTGGAAAGCAGCAATGAAGAAGTACTCAAGTTTCTTACTTAAAGGGACTCAACGGAGTTTGATCATTTTCATACACGTGACTGCCACCTCTGGCCGTCCGCGTAACTGCAGTCTCCATGTTAAGCTGGTGAATGACTGCTGATTCGGCCAGAACACGCAACTTTAGAGTGACGGTGCAGGCTTATCCACCTTAGTCTGCCCCGCCCACTTTTGTTGTAAAAGCATTTCCTGTTTTTATTAGCACTTCCTGTGAGCTGAGATTTCCATTGTCGTCCATTGTAAGAGAGTGAAGAAAATCAAAAGGTAATCAACCAAAAACTTGTAAAAAAGCTTAAAGTAAATAAGTTTGTGTGGCTCAGGTTTAGTTTCAGAGGAAGAACGACATGAAAAAAGTCACCTAAAATAATTTTGCGATATTATCTCTGCCTTTTTGTTGTGACTCTAATTGGCTAATTGTCTGTGAGAAACTCTAAAGGACCAAAGCTGATGGATATATTTACACAGAGGTTTGTTGTAAAGGTTACATGTTTCACCAAAAACAAAAATCAAAGCCAATATCAGCTCAAGTCAGACCTGCAGTTGACCAGAAATACAAAATGGCGGCCCCCATTGCAACTTCCTGAATAAGGTGAATAGCGGCAAGTGGGATAAGTGTGGGCTCACAGTACAGTGCGGGACATTGCTGGAGCATGTAGGGGGTGGAAAATGTATTATTTTTTAAATTTTAACTTCCGTAGAGTCCCTTTAAGTAAAAGTAAAAATATCTGACGGATTTTAGTCAGATGTTTTTACTTTTACTTAAGTAAGAAACTTGGTTAACTTCGTAAAAGTATAAAAGTAACCACAGTAAAATGTACTTTATCAGTAAAAAGTACTTCACACAGATTTTTTTTTAACTATTCAAAGACTTTAATGAGCGGGATTTTTTTTTTTTTATCTTTTGTATCAAACCAGGTCTAAACTAAACTAGGACTTAACCAGGACTAAATAGGGTCTAAAACAGGCATAAGCTAGGTCTATACCAGGTCTAAACTGGGACTAAACCAAGACTAAACAGTTCATCATACAGAGGTCACTTTGAAAATATGTTTCTAACCACTATTCAAAATACTTTTACTTTTGACCCAATAATGTAGTGCAGTGGAAAGTATAGATACTGCTCTAAAATATAGTGAAGTACAGTAAAAATGATTCTTCATAAAGTGTACTTAAGTAAAGTACATCTCAAATATGTCAAATTTTTTACTTGTACTTTATACTTGGTTACATTCCAAACGGAAAATTCAAACGGGTCCATACCGTATGTATGTGCCAAATTAAGTCTCACAATTGTACCTGTGTCACTGAATAATACCACCATTTTATACTACTATGAGAAAATGATTCTAATATTGTGCTGAATTAGGAAACGGGTGAAATTACAAGGATGTCAGCCACAAACCAGGTCAAAACATCTGCAAAGACAAATTCTCCCGCAGAATTCTTAGCTCCTACACTTCAATAACAAACTATGCACTTTAAAAATGTTTTGATGTCACCTGAAAACAACCTACTAAACCCAATATCAGTAAAAAGGTATCTAACATTCACTTATTGCCTAATCAAGCCCAATTTTGTTGCATGTTGCTGTGAAAACTGATCTAATCCGATCCAACACAATGAGCCACTTGTTTGTTGCAAAGGCCACTCCGCCGCGTTCCATGTGCCCAAACCAGAACCACTTAACTAAATTAACAATCTCTCATTTAGTCACAGCAATTCATCACTATTTATTGCCTGCCCCCATTTGATTCATGACAGCACAATAAACTGCCACGGCGTAATATAATCACTCTGGATGGCTTGGTCAGTTTTGGTAATCTATGCAAATTAACCTCTGCAGTTACGTGGTGATGGCTAGGGAACACAAGATTGGAATTTATGGAATTTATGAGGCATATAGTTTGATTTCTGACATGTTTTTTTGTAGGTTATCATGGCTACCTGGACCAGTAGAGTAATGGGGCCACTCTTGTCCACCTCCAGGATCTCTCCATTCTTTGTTCCCACCAAGATATGTCCATGGCCCAGGGATATGGCACGTATGGATGGGTTGTCTTCCAAAAGCAACCCTGCGGAGAGATCGTCGAGCAAGCGTGAAACCAAGGGCGAATATCACGTAACTCAATGAGCGATTCACTGTTTTTGAGGAAACACGGCACAAGGTGAGATCTGGACAAGTAAAAATGACTGGAATTAGGTATATTAGACTTTAATTGGAGTAATTCTGACTTGTCAAGTAAAGAATCTGCCAAGAAGGGAGGAAGTCACGTCTGAATTGTAAACAAAATTCCTGGGGGGCAACTCCCTGACCCCCACAGACTTGGAACACCATGGAATTCTGGCCTCACCCCCCTTCGCAGTATTATACTACAGTCCAAGTATAACGTTATGTCACTTTAAAGCAACCTATTGAAGGAAATGCAATCTTTTATTACCTTTGGAACCTGGAGCTAGGACTGCCCTCTTGATGGCGTAGGTTTTTAGGCATCTCTCGAAAGTGTCGTCCCATAAAGCAACAATACCATCTTTGCCTCCTGTCACAAATCCCTGCAGGCAAAATTAGAATTACTGACTTAGAATGAAATACTTTAGGCCATTGGTTCTCAAACCTTTCACACCAAGTACCACCTTGTAACATATTTGCCACAAGACCACAAAAAAGACCTAGACCAAATTCTAATCAGGACTAAACCAGGTCTAAAAATGGTCCAAAACAGACCAGAAATGCACTAATTTATGTCTGTCCCGCGTATCCTGGTACAGTGTCCCTAATACATTATACAGTAGATATACAATACATATATATAATGTATATACAAAGAAACATATGAAAACTGATCTTATGGGTGTACTTGTCAGTCTAGACCATAAAAAAACATCTTCCCAACTTCAACGCAAAGTAATGACCTGAATAATGACTCAAGAGACCCATTTCATGTGACCTCTGACTCTGCAGACTAAGTTAGGTGTATGCGTGCACAGACTTGCTGCAAAACAACTGGAATACTACATTGTACTAGCACCGGCACGCAATTGACACGTGTTTGTTGTCGTATAAAAACAACACAATGCCATGGTGTTGCGTTGTTGATCGCACAAATAGGACCAACAACCCAGGATGTAATTGGTCACAGGTGTGCACCCTTTACAGAAGAATAGACGAGACTTGCTATCACACGAGCCAAATGGTACAAAGGACGCACGCATTTATGGTGCTCACTTTATATCTGATAAGATTATTTTTTATTTACAAAGAAATGGTGTTTGACATACAATATTTGTTAACATTAACCTTACTTTACTTTACTTTACTTTATTTAAAAAGGGACTATGTACAATTATAACATAAATGTTGCCATTTGATGCATTGTACCAGAGTTAGCCTTAGGCTAATTTACATCTGCAGTCCCCTGGCAGGGAAACGGACAACCCACAACATAAACAGAAACAGAATTTACAGGACAAAGGGTTGACCACAGAACAACACACAAAGACGAGAACAATATTTACAATATTTACAAATACAATATAAACTACCCCTCTCCCACATAAAACCAGACAACCTTAACGTTAGCGTCGTTACATGCCAAACACAAAATGCCTTAGCTGTTAGATTTATCTTTGTATACTAGTGGTACAGGTCCTACATGGCTCTGCACCTTCCAAACTAACATTAATTCCAGTATTTATATTATTATAATACATATTTTGCCCGTTCGCATTTACTTGTGAGTTTCCTTAAATAAGGAAACTCCTCCGGCGACAAGCTTTCTACGAACTTTGAACTAGCAGTTCATAATCTCCATTTACTCTTAAGAAACCCATGAGCTCAAGTCGTTATTAACCTGATGGCGATCTTTGGACTAAGATCGAAACGTCCTACACTTTAACTAGAGAGTACAGATGAAGACTGAAGAATCTTTGCCTACGATAATCCCCATTATTCAAGCATAACCAATGTAAACAACTGATATCTAATATGAATAACTGATATGTGATATTGGAAGCATATGGTTTCTGCACAAGCACATCAGTCACATGTTTCATGTTTGTCAACTTTGAAACCCGTCTAGTAAAAGTGAAAAAAAAGTACTTTTTGAAAATACTACTTGAGTTTTGAGTAACCGTTAAAGTGTAAACATCTGATTTAGTTTTAGTATTGATAATTGGACAGACAAAACATTAAAAATAACAACACAGGATATGGGAGCGATCGCAGTTATTGTTTTCTTCCGTAATTTTCAGGGAATGTTTTGGTGAATGGTGGCAACAGCTGATGCATTCAGACGAGTAGCACACTTTATTAAGTCACAGATCTGTTACAACGCCAGAGAAGCGCTGCTCTGTTTGTGAACAATGTTTTGCCTATCATAGAAATAGTATAATGTAAATGTAATAATTCAATTTTATGTTGCCCGAAGCCACGGACATGGCGACATCACGATCACACGTATAGGAAAGTTTCAATTAATTAAACTTCCAAAATGTAAATAATGTCCAAACTGAGTGTGAAAAAAATAACACCTAACATCAATGCATTACTAAAGCATAAGTGAAATGAACTAATAAGAATGAACATGTTAGTTTGCAAATGACCCGGAGCACCACCTGAAGAAGCCCAAGTACCACAGTTTGAGAAACACTATATTGTAGTACCTTTTCCAGAGCGTGCACGCTGAAAACGGGGCCGTCATGAGCCTTGACAGTCTTCATCAGAAACATGTCTCTCCAGATGCAAATGTCTCCGGTGCACGTCCCAGAGAAAACCATCTCCTCCGACCAGCCGTACACCGCACACATCATCGTCTCCGTCTTCCCCATGTTCCCCTTGCGCCCAATTAAGCCTCCACCTGAAAGAGAGCCCCCCCCGGTGTCAACGCGGGGGCCAACATGTGACAACGAAGGGCCCGGCTGTGCTTGCTAAGGGCCTCCGCTTGTCAATAAAAATGCACTAGGGAGAAGGGGCTTACCGGCTTTATGCCAAAATTTCATATGCTTCACGCCGGCGGTGATGAGTTTGTCAGGCAGGTAGGGGTTAATTTTCACAACAAAAATCTTGTCCTTGCTTCCTCTAAAAATACAAACACATGGTATCCAGTTGGACTTAAAAAAGGAGGAAATAATAAACTTGATGTTCCATGAAAATTGAATTCCATGAAAAAATAAAGACAGTTTATGATGTAATTACAGAACTGCTTGTTATGACTTGTATATGTTGCGTATGTGTAGTTTTGCATAAAGATCATTTGAACTTTTTGTTTCCACTGTTTTTAAAATCGTTCATGGCTTTGGGAGATTGGGTAATACAAGAATCTTGGAGCATAAAATATACAAGCATGCAGCGTGTAGCCCATATCTGTTCACATGGATCATTTACATCCTATAGGCGTGAAGCCGGTCTGCTCTCAGGATCGTTCAAGGAGCAGTGAGCAATTCTGGGGCCTCCAAAATGAACTTTACATTTATTTATTTAATTGTGATCAGTATTGTGGACTTTAGTCATAGCAGTTAAAAGGCATATCCATGAAAGGCATCATCAGGAGCACTGAGAAGCAACTATTGCAGTATCTACAGTATTTCCTTACCTCATGGCCGACAGCTTCTCCCCCTTCCTCCAGTCCCACAGCACAATGGTGTGGCTTTCGTCCAGTCCCACTGAAGCCAGCCTCTTGCCGTCCGCTGTGACCGGAAAACCAAAAAAAAGATTTATCATTGAGCTTTCGTGTCAGTAAAGCCAGGCCCTTATTAGAAATATGAAAGCTTCCTGTTGGGTTTGATGTAACACGGGAGAACCGCTGACACAGATCTTCACTCTCCTCTGTCAGGGGCCAATTAGAGGGAGGAGACAAACTATATGTGCTATATTGTCAGACCAGTGCGAGTGAGATGACAGGGGGATTTTCATCAAGATCTAAATCGTCTCTGATTACCACTTGTTTTATATGTAGACGGATTTTAAATAAACCGGCAGAGTCACATGATCAATCTTAATGTAAGAAAAAAAAAGTTACCACTTTATACCTGAAAAGTCCAAGGCACACACTCCAATCTGGTGGAACCCCTTTAACACGGACATAGCTTTTAAAATTTCTGTGTCCCATATGTGGATAGAGGAATCTCTGCCAACCTGAGAAGATACAACACATGTTTGTTTAGGTTAATAGGTCAATAGTGAATAGGTTGCGTTCACGTTATACAATCTATTTCAGTTGGAGCAGGAGCAAAAGAAATTTCCAAAAAGAAAATGTCCAAATGTTTTTTCTGATCATTATTTGATAGTGATTGGATTCACAAACCTGCCATATTATTCTTATGGCTGAAAGTCACATGGTTTTGAATATTGTCACCACTTTTGGACACCTTTATGAGAAATTAGAGCTTAGTTCATATGTGCAGACGGAGATGACTTTGAACTTTGTGACAGTTTTGTTTTGTTTCATGTGGATTGGCCCAGGAATTAAAAGACTAAAAATCTGCATTTCTAGTCTTTTAATTAGCTACCAGCATAGAATTTTCAGCTGCCCTCCACCTCAACTTTAAACTATAGACTCTTTATAATGTTGTGATGGGACATTTCTCCACTGTGAGATAAATAAAGTCTTGTGTTGCCTTACATGCACAAGAAACATTAGGTAACAAAACAAAAGTGAGAGCCAGCTTCACCTGTCCTGTGGCTACAAAGTCTTTGAGAGGGTGGATGGCCAGGCAGAGGATGTTGTCATTGTGGCCCATGTAGAAGCGCTGGGTGTTCTGCTGCCGGTTGTAGACCACTCCCACCGCCGCCACATGGTAAACGATCTCTCCGGTCTGGGTGTAAAACAGGTTGCTCCGACAGTCGTAGCCCCTGTAACTGCAAACACAAGGGCGAGCGGCCATTACAAAAGGCAGACCGCAATTCAATCACGTCTTTCATTGCTCATCCCATCACTTATGATAATAGCCTCCTTTGTATGGCTGCACAACATGAGCGTACCCGTGGATAAAGTGCAGCTTCACTCCACTGCCCGGCGCCCTCTCTCGCTTTTTCATTGGCAGTGCCCGACGCTTCTCTTTGGATTGCTCTTTGAGCTGAGGTAGATCTTCTTTATAAACCTGTCAGGAGAAAAGTCTACATTTAATAATATTGACAGATTGGATATCGAGATTGTTGTTTGGAAGATATACAAATTTACAATATCGAGGATACGCATCTTCAAAAAAGAAATTAACAAAAAGCTGCAAAAAGTACTGCTAAAACATGAACTAAATATACTTGATGTGTAACCTGCCTAAAATGCACAGTTGTGGCCAAAAGTTTACATATGATAACACAAAAAGCTTTATTTCACTCATGGCTAGTGGTTACGTAAAGATATTTATAGTTTTAAAAAAAAACTGTTTGTTTACGCTTTTCAACTAGAAACTAGCCAAATGTCCCTGATCAAAAGTTAACATATTGTGCATCTTGAAACAAACATACATTTTTTCAGAGAGTCCAATTTTGTCAGAGAGTCCTGTATTTCAGCTGAAGTGAGTTTTTCTTTGCTCCTGAACAATTTTCCTGGCAGTTGTTGAAGGTCATGTAAATGTTAGATCAGGGACATTTGAGTAGTGCCTGTTTCATTATGATTTCAAAAGCGTAAACTCAGTTGTTTTTCTATACATGAATGGTTTCACCCAACCATTAACCACAGGAGTGGAATATGTTATCATTCATATTCTACAAAAAATGGCCAAAAGATTAAAAGTGCATGTAAACTTTTGGACACAACTGTATAATAATGTTTTTTATTCAAGACAATTATCTTTTTGATAGCACAGTGATCTAAATCAATAAATTGACCAGCACATTTTTACATATTTTTGATTTGTGATCACCTTTATGGAGAAAGTCCTCCTAAATATCAATATATTAAACACATGTGCAGTGTTCAGTATGTAGAAGGCATATAAAAAGGGCTTATTTTGAGTAATACTGTATATTCCTTCAGGGCTCACTTTTTTCTCAAAGGGTGATGTCATGGTGGTGATCCTTTACCTCCAGACTTGTTCTGATGAATTATCTAAATTGCCTATGGTACAAAGTCTGTCTTGCTAAAAGCTAGTATCTATGGCAGGCTTATTCTGTTGGCGGTCCAGGGGCCAGATCCGGTCCAACAAACAATCTGGTCTGGCCCACTGGCAATTTTTCATTATAAGAAATAATGATCGGCTGCTACCGCCACGCTACAGCCAACATCCTCAGCAGCTTATACTGCCCTGACAGAGGAGGCTCTGCACCTGCTAAAATCATTATAATTGCAGAGAAAGAAAGAATACGAATACGTTTGGTGGTGGTGTGGGGCTGCCATTGACCGGCCCAGAGCCCAATTATCTCCAAGAAATACGTCCCAGTAAAAAATATAATTGAATAGCCCTAGTCTATGGTTTTTACCATTTTTGAAAACTCCTCCCACTAAGCTTACATCTACAGTAGCGATGGCAGACACAAAGCCGTGACCAAACCACTTAATCTAGGAATGATTTAGATAAGAATTTAACAACTCAAATGTAATTTATAGCTTCCACACACCTATTCTAAAGCTCTGTGAGATGTAGGATCAGAAGTATGAGGTTTCTGATGCATGGTGTGTTCTATTGGCAATTATTATCAAAAGTTTGCTACAAAAGTTGCAGTTATACATAAACCTGTCTCCGGTACGTGAGCTGGGTTTCCTGCTCAATTTCGGAGTCCATTTCGGGAACATCCGATTGGTCTGAATCCGACTCCTCACTGTTGGAGTCAGCCAAGGTCTCTGCAAAAGTAAGCGCACAGCACACGTTATAGGCAGACTTCACGTGACATCACAACATTCTAAAGAGCCTATAGTTTAACATTGAGGGGGAGGGCAGCTAAAGATCCCATGGAGTTAACTGTGGTATGATTGTCAAGATGTCTAGCCTTACTTTATTGCAAATTTCTCTGTAATTCCTGGGCCAATCCACATGAAATGAAAACTGCCACAAAGTTCAATGTCTTCTCTGTCATATGAATTATTTTCTCATAAAAGCGTCCAAACATGGTGACAATATTGAAAAACATACATATATCTTTCATTCATAAGAATAATATCAAATACTGATCACTCATATTTGGATATTTTCTCTTTGGAATTTTCTTTCAAAAATTGTTTCTCTCCCTTGAGTTGTATAGGCACCTGCTCCGACTGAAATAGAATTCTATAACGTGAATGCAACCTATTGGTACAAACGCTCCCTGCTTAAAAAAAATATATACAGTATACCACTGTGCATCTCATTGGAATACGAGTGTCATGTGAGCCAAAGATATGGACAGGCATGTAATTACCAGCTGACACATCCTATTTATCCACCAGCTGCACCTTCAGTGACACTGCTCAAAACAAATGTCTAAAAATGCTGAACCAGCAAACGGGCAGCCGCGCCAAGAAGAGGCAATGAGCGGAGCTGGCAGCCAAGGTCGACTACTCACAACCTCCATTAGCAAAATGAAAAGGAATAGTGCAGGCTTTCAATTCAGAGAGCCCAGCTGCACTCTGTCCCTATGAAAAATATGACAATGCACTTATGGCTCCAAAACCTCATACATTTTTAGTGTATTTTTCTTAATTAATGGCAATGGTGGTTCCTTCACAGTCATTTAAGGCTGTGAGTCATATTAATAAGGGGGGAGAAAGGGGAACAATGGCAAAAGCTTAGGTAGTTTGCTATTTGTATGCTTGTAATGACATAATTAGAATAAAATCAAGAGATTTGAGGAGACTATGGCAGCTCCTCAAAGTCTGAATAGGAAATTAGCAACACATGATAACAATACTTGCTGCTTATTGCATCATGAACATAGAAACTATTCAATACTCCACTTGTAGAAACCTGTGACGCAGGTTTGTAAAGTGCAACACAAGTCTAAGCCATTATGATTATAAAAATACCTTGTGGTGCTATATGCAGAGCCTCCTTTGATTTCCTTTCAGGGATAAACTTCCATTGAAACACAGAATGGTCCGCTCCGCCGATGGTAATAACCCACTGGTAATCATGTGACCATCTTGCATTGGTTATGTGCGCTGAATGACCTAAATATTTTTTACATTTTGCACCTGTATGAACAAGAAACATGCATCAGTGATCAAATGAGCCTCATTTAGTAGATTTCTTCTGAAGCCACACAGCAGAACATTTCAGGTTATACAATATGTTGTTGCTTCACAAGAGCAACCGTCTAAAACTCAAAATAGAAACATTTATATCTGTTTTCTGGGTGAAATGTTTCGCTGTATGGCTTTAGCGCCAACAAACAAAAATGATGTACCTTTTTTGATACAAGGGTATCTTAAGAGTTTGACCAGTCCGTAATCGTCTGCCGTCACTAATATTTGGTTGCTAAAGTTGGCGTCTACAGAGTTGATGTCATTTATATCCGAG
This sequence comes from Lesueurigobius sanzi, assembly GCA_900303255.1. Taxonomy (NCBI): domain Eukaryota; kingdom Metazoa; phylum Chordata; class Actinopteri; order Gobiiformes; family Gobiidae; genus Lesueurigobius; species Lesueurigobius sanzi. The sequence goes on from OMNZ01052424.1 coordinate 40,084, forward strand.
TACTTTGGCCATATGCCGTTCACTTCAGGCCCGAGCACACACGTCCACGTGGCCCACTGCACCAGCTTCAGCTCCTCTCTGTTGCTCACCTCCTTCCCACCTCAACAAAACACACACATTTTACTCACAAATCACATAAACATCCACTCATGTTTTCATAGCAGTGTTCATTTAGCCAACAGCATTTAAGTCAGTCTTTTGATTGGAAACATTTTTAGTAGAGTATAGTTAAGTCATTCTTTTTAGTTGGGCCGGGAATCTATTTAAAAAATTAACTAATTACCTGGAAATCAACAGAATTTTAATTGTGATTAATCACAATGAAATAAATCCAGCTATAAATTGCAGTTAATCACAATAATTAGTGAAATTACTTGTCAAACTATAGCAAGACTATAATAAAAAGTACACATTTTTTATTTTATCTAAGGAACTTGTTGTATTTTCTGTTCCTTTAATAAATAAAAGCCTCTGACAATGGTATGGAATGACAATTGGATGGGCTGCTGGGAGTATGAGCCTTTTTTCTGTAGTTTTTCGCAGGGGCCCCAGTGCAGAGTCATATGAGCCTTCAGCCTGAACCTGACTACTCTGTGCAGAGAGAACACTTTTACAAACAAAGTTTGTTCTGGAGAAATATCTGACACTTGAGACAAAACAGACAATGGCAGCGCTTCACTGGGTCGAGATACTGTAGGTGTGGGAAGCAAAGGACGCTCAGGTGCTCTTCAAGGATAGGTACAATTTTAGCAAAAAACAAAAGCAATATCTAAATATCTGACACTATTTTAAATGACAGAATAACTATACAAATGCTGGAAGACGCAATTTGTCACACAGTGAGGTCTTTTGAAGCACCAGCAAATTAGCCATGTATGTAGCACATGAACGCAAAAGTATGCAAAGCTGTCTTCATTTAGGCCAGGGGTGGCTAACTCATCAGAGACCAAGAGCCAAAATATTCACCCTTGATGCCGAGAAGAGCCACAAAATACACCGTTCATTTGTGCAGTCCAAACGCCATCCCACAGTCAGCATCACGTTATATTTAATCATAACAAACTCCAATTTTATGCCTGGCCTTATGGCATTTATTTATGTTCAATCATTTTTAATCAAAAATCTGGGGATCAAGTCTGGAGAACATTTTAAATCATGTGCAATTTCTTGTATTCTGGTGATTTACATGTAAGATTTGTATCCGCTCACTGCCAAACATTAAGAACTGGGCTACTATTAGAGCTAAAGGTTTTATTCCAATATTGTAATATATTTCTATTAAGAATAAAATTAATAAATGTTGCTGCTCTCCTCAAACTGGGACGATTTTTTATTAATTTACTATTTATTATCTATTTTTAGTGCAGGACTGTGTTAGTGTGTGGGGCCCTGCCCACTGAGCCCCCTCCTCTGATTCGCCCCTGGCTGCAGCGCTGTTCTGTGCCTGCTGCCTGACGGGACTGTGCAGAGAAAGCACTGACCTTTAGGCTGCACAAAGTTCACAAACTTTATTATAAGTCTGGTGAGGACGTCCAGCTTCTGTTTTTTCACAACATTTACAACAGCTGTGGAAGAAAAGGCACTGACTTTGCGTATTTCCGCGCGGCAATTTCGCATCGCATGCTTTGTCATTTGTAATATCTTAATTTTAATGTATTTCAGTCAATATTGGGCCAATCTCCATGAAAAAAAGAGTAATCAGAAACTTGAGAAGCGCAGAAACTGTTCATATGACACTTTGCACTAGCACCTTCTTCACACGTCGTGTCGGGAGGGAGAGAGAGAGCGCGAGGGGAGAGAGATGAAGACTCACTCAAGTGTCTTACTTAGAGGGAGCCGAAACAGCGTCTGCGAGACAACGATTGGGTTTTGGAGAGAGATACACTGCGGCTCAGATAGAGCCGCAGTGTATCAAATGCATGCATCAGGCAAAGAGCCGCACTCTCATTGGCCAAGAGCCGCATGCGGCTCGCGAGCTGCGTGTTCGCCACCCCTGATTTAGGCTGTATTATGGCAGTCTCCGTGATTGCTAATGTGTCCTAAGCTGCAGCGAATATCGGAGACAGAAAGAGGAGAGACGCTCCCCCACTTGCTCCCTTCTCGTGTTCAGGAGGTTTTGTAAAGTTTAATCAAGTAGACTGGGTACTCCACTGGAGAAATCCACAATTATGGAATAATTATATACAACTGCTGGAAGATGCAATTTGCGCATTTTCTATATTTCCGTGTCACACAGTGAGGTCTTTCAAAGCGTATGCAAATTAGCCATAGGTATATGAACAAAAAAACAAAAGTACGCAAAATCAGGACTGTCACGGGTAAACAGGGTAAACTGGGTAAACTGGGACGTTTCCCATCAGAGCTCTGCCGTGGAGGGACACATTTCCTTCATAAAGCACAGTGAAACAGTGGTAGTGTGAGTTTCTTCCCTTTTATCCCTGCGCTGCCATGTGCCCTCCGTGATCTCGGTGTTCGCTCTGTGACAGGCGCATATAGACTATCTATGGTTGACACACATGGAGTAATGCACGTTCATGAGGGGGACACGGCGTGGTTTGCTTTGCTGTATCGACAGCAGCGCAGTGTTCTGCGGGGAGAAGCGCGTTAGTCCAAAGGAGCGAAGGTTGAAGGAGAGGAATTTTAACGCTTCGATTCATTTAATTTAGGGTGAATTTTTTTTTTTGCGTTAATGCGCAAATGTGATAATTCTCCCAGACCTACTTTTTAGATTTACTTTTTAGCTAAAATGATTTTGAAATTGTACAGCTTCCAAGAGCACGTAGGGGGCCTTTTTCTAAGTGGATTTCACAAGTTGACCGTTGTCCTCCAGCTGTGTTGAGGACTAACGAAATGCATGAATTTAGAACACGCATTTTGATTTACTGTATTCTGGTATAGTTACTCTTTCATTTCTGAAGAGTACGTCTGAAAGCCAAGCTCCAGGTCTCTACTAATGGATCTTTCGAAGGTGCCTTCATTGAGGATTTAGTGGAAGTAGTGGGAGGAGGGAATGGTTTCGGAAAGGGACACCTTCCCTCCCTCCCTCCCTCTATATTCAGCGATCTCTACTTAGTCCTCACTCTGCCAGGTGAGCTTCAGAGGCGGAGTCCCCACCCAGAGTCAGAGTACGTCGCTAATTAAATATTTCTAATCTACTTCTGTTGTGGTGTTGTCCTTGCTTGTGAATTACTTTTTAAGCACTTTAATGTAATTTAATTTGTTTTGTTAAAGCCATCAATAACACTACGTTAACGAAATATATCAGTTGACCAAATGAACCAGTGTCGCAGTGGCTTTCTTACTTGGCATCCTGTAGAAGAGCCTCCTCCCTCTGCCGTCGTTGGTCTGTAGGTACTTGCTGTCCGTTGACCAGTCCATGTGCGTTATGAAGCTGTGGGAGCCGATGCACTCGCCCACTTTCTTGTATCTTTGCACGACTCCGTAGATGTCCACCGAGTTGTCATTGGAGCCAACCGCCAAATGCGTCCCATCGGGGGAGTACTTGAGCTCGTGGATCGCCTCCTTCCTGTCCTTGATGTGCACCACTTCTGTCATATCTCTGCAGGGACAAGAAAAAATTAAGCTTTAAAAATATTCATGGTTAGACGACACCAGCACCAAATGTGGGAAGGAAAAATCGTCATCATGAACTAATAAAAAACTATGAACTGCACCTGTGAATAAATGTTCAAAGGAAAGAGTTAAAGCCCCAGAAAGTAATTATTTCTGTATGGTAGTAGTAGATGTCAGTAGTGAACCCTGATCTGTACCACACCCCTCCACCCTCTTCAACTGTCATTCCCCTCTTAGCCACACCCCTCAGTCCACCTCCACATGCCCTGAAGATGCTTTCAAATGCAAGGGGAAAGTAGAGGGGTGCAGTGGGGCAGGTGAGGGTGAGGTGGGGCAGGTGAGGGGTGAGGTGGGGCAGGTGAGGGGTGAGGTGGGGCAGGTGAGGGGTGAGATGGGGCAGGTGAGGGGTGAGGTGGGGCAGGTGAGGGTGAGGTGATGCAGGTGAGAGGTGATGCAGGTGAGGGGTGAGGTGGGGCAGGTGA
>OMNZ01052455.1:0-11437 GCA_900303255.1 Lesueurigobius sanzi
CAGCCTGTCCTTACATGGTTACGTAAGCATGTTAGATCGAGTCGTATTCCAGGCCTGGGTGGAGCAGTAGCTCAGAGAGCAAGATTCACCAGGATTGCTCAGACCTGCGTGTGTGAAGCCAAAAACCGTTTTGGGGTCGATTTTGCATGATATAGGCCCTTTAATAAAATTCTAGGCAATGGTTCTCAACCTTTTTAAGTCGCGACCCCCAATATGACGACTATTGGTGTTTCGCGACCCCCACAGCACATCTTTTCATTCCAAACACCATAGAAAATATGCCTTGAATATGATTTGGCGACCCCCTAAAGTTATCTCATGACCCCCATGTTCTCAACCCCAGGTTAAGAACCACTGCTCTAGACGTATGGGAAGCTCTGCAGCCATTTTGTGATTGTCCTTTTGGACCTGCAATGTGAACGCATATGAAATGGCACTTATTTTTACGCCTTATAACATAATTCTGACTGGCTGACCTTATGTCTAGCAAGAAAATTACATTTTTGCATTATTTGATTTTATTGTTTGATTTCCTTTTATGTTTAAATTTATTTGAAGTAGCTAGTGCTACAGCCTATGTGCTAAAAAAAGAAATAGGGGAGACTGGTGTTGGTTGTCACATTTTTTACATTAATCCAAAGTCCTCAAAAACTGTATCTCTTTTTTTTCAGAACAAAGCTGAAAGTCTCATTTTGTTGTATCTTATTCAGTGGGCAGGACTGTAAGGCCCTTGGAGTACTTATAAAAATTGATTTGGCCCTTGATGTGAAAAAGATTCTCCACCTCAGCCCTATATTCTGAACTCTATATAAGCAAAAAAGTAATTATCCAATAAAAACTTAGATTGTCCAAATATGCAAGTGTTGAATATTATAACATGCTGTTCTGCTTGATTAGAACTGCATCACTTATAATTTTGGTCAATTGTAATTCAAATCAGGAATAGACTGTCAGTGACCCGCAATATTCAGATGTAACTCAAAATATCTTGCCATGACCTTTCCCCTGGCGCAAGCCGCATCACTATTTATTCATGGTCTTACTCACAATTTCTGGGTCAGTTCTACATTTGCGTTTCTTATTACACAGAAGTGCCACTCCAGACTGACGCTTACACAACCAGAACGCTGTGGACGTGTGAGGTTTTTTCCAACTGAGCCACTGTCCAAAATCTGGACCAGACTAAAAGTGAAGCATGTTATTTAATCAAAAGTACCAACCCTCACAAGATGAGTTGAAAATATCTGTTACACAAACAATAAGTGAAGGTAAAAAGTAAAGGTTCACAGTTCATCAGATTGCGAATGTCAAGATTCGGCTTTACCATTACATCGGTTATAAAAGCTCACTGTAGATTAATTGTAATCTCTGAGCCATGTGAAACCAAAGTCATGTCTCATGAGCTGTAACGCGTGTGTATAACAGAGCGGACTTACTGGTAAAGACCGAAGCAACAGCATCGCATCCATTCAAAACGCAGTAAATAATCCAATGTGCAGAGAGCAAATCATATCCATCTTCACACGCCACAAGTCGAGGCAAAAGCATAATTTCCAGGATAATTGCATAACGTTGCCAAAGGAAGAGCCCCAAAAGAACCATGTGCAGCCCTGCGTTTGGTATGTCGGTAAAAATTAAAGTGAAACTGTTTGAGCGCAGGGAAATCAGCTGTTATTAGGTTTGTTCATTTGTTTATGTCAGTCTGTTGTAATAATAATGAATCCATGAGAGAACAGGTCAGAGAGGGAGCATCTTATTATAGAATATCATACCAATTTGCTTCCTTTAGGTATGGGTAATATTTATATTATATAGCATAAAGATAAAAGTTATGTATGTCTTGTTTCTGTTTTGTGAATGTATAGATTTTTCAAAATTCCCATTATTTCCTCCCTTAATTTCGATAATCGTAAAATTGCAATACTTTTTGTCACAATAATCGTGGCTCTATAATGTATATAAATCCATACTCAAGTAAAAACAAATAAAATGATGTCACAATTTATTGATCATCCAAGTCTCCAGCCAGTCACTTCATGCTGTAGTGAGATCTGTGGGCTCTGATAAAGTGTGATGGAGGAGGTGATACTGGTATTATGCAGTATGTGTGAATGTTCGGGACAGTGACGGAGGCTTCGGCTGTTTAATGCTCTGAATAATGGCCACTCTGAGGTCATTAGTGGTAAAGGACCATGGGAGGGTTGCTGCAGTCTGTCTGAGGCGTGGGAATGACGTATGATAATATGCTGGATACGACTGTGCTGTCTGGCATTGACCAGACAGACTGTAGCGGAGCTGGCAGTGTAGAAACAACATGACGACAAAGATAATGACTATGCATTAATGATTATGTTTTTATGTATCAATATTTATAGAACGTTTGACATTGATATTATGAATAAAAAAGCAGTAATATATTTGAAAATGTTACATAAAACATGAGTCACCTAGCAAGAGTTTCAGGATTGAACCAGGACTTGGACTCAAAGCCCAAAGGTACAGTATGGTTTCAGGGCAACAGTTATGGAACGTCTGCCTGTTCTTATGTCATATCCTGTACTCCTTTCCTCTAAGGAAATGGAATAATAAACAATGTAAAAAATGTCCAAATAAGATGAATTAGATTTTTAAGAACTATAAAAAATGAGACACAATGTCTTTAATTCTAAAGAACCTGGCACAGATGACTACTCTATGAAAACCATGGAAAACATTGAAAACACACTATAATCAGTGTTTCCCAACCAGGGCAGTTGAGCAGATTTTAGTGTTCCCTTTATTTTTCTGAGCAGTGTATATTAAGAATAAGTGCCTCATAAATTAAGCATAAGCCTTTCAAGGTTTCTTGGTTATAGTCTAACTTATTGGCTTTCCATTCTAGTGGCATTAGAATCTATTCCATGTATTTTGCATCTTGAAAGCAAAGTGGATTTTTGCATGCACACATTTGTTTGAACAAATGTCTTTCCTGTGTAAGTTAGGAGCCTATCCAACTAACAGTAGGCTGTAGACAGGACATACTGTAGTTCCATGGCTAACAAACATGGGGGAAAAAAAGAAGGGAAAAAAGGGTAGATGGAAGGCAGCTTATACATTCACTGACAAAAGTGACTTTGCAGTGATTCTGTAGCCTACAGTAGATTCAGAACTCTGGATCAATATACCGGTAATCTAACAGATGTGATCCAGAGCCCTAAATCCCTTTGATATATGCTTAGGCCAAATCTGAATTCTCTTTTTTAACCCTACCTCTTCCCCTTAGGGTTAGCCTAACCCACACCCTTTTCCCACAGGTTAAAACAGAGGACTAAGAACTACAGCTGAAAAGGTCAATTAGAACAGTATGATGTAAATTTTAAAAAGCAAGCCTTTACTTATCTCTAACATGTTTCCACTAAATAATAATAATGCATCGGTTTTATATAGCGCTTTTCTGGACACTCAAAGACGCTTTACATGGCATTATTCTTTCACTCCACACTTGGTGGTGGTAAGCTACTGTAGCCACAGCTGCCCTGGGGTGGACTGACAGAAGCGAGGCTGCCAATTTGCACTATCTGCCCTTCCGACCACCACTACACATTCACTCTCCCATTACATACACATAGGCAAGGTGGGTGAAGTGTCTTGCCCAAGGACACAACTACAGTGTGCACATGCAGCAGCCGGGATTTGAACCCCCGACCTCTCGATCATAGGATGAACCGCTCTACCTCCTGCGCCACCATCGCCCCATCGTTCAACAGTAACTTGTGAGAGACTGATGCTGTATTGAGCAGCATGCCTTTAATACCAAAACAAGAGGACTGCGGAGTGCACAGTGTCAGCCCAAATGCATGCTAAAAACAGTATGCACGCCTCTTTTCATCTAACGGCATACTAATAAATCCAAAGCACTGTGATAAACACTGTTTGAGTGCATATATGCTGATGTTTGATAAGTTTTAAAAATACAGAAACACTTTTGGATTTGATCTATGACACAACGTAACCCAGGAAATATAGATTAGTGTGCTTCAACAGTAGAAGAGAAAACAACCAAAGTCAAAATTGCATGGTGGAACATTATAATATGGTGAACAGCTGGAAGAAGGTGATTTTGCATATTATGTCCCCTTTAAAGCACCAGGCCTTTCCAGGCACTCCTCTATATAGTGTTGATGTTGTTGAGATAAATTATTATATGCCAGGGTTGCATGCATCACAGCAAGTCTCATTTTACAAAATAGCTCTAAAACGGACGGTGCGTGAAGCAGGTTTTTAAGCCTGACTTTGAATGCGAAACCAGAGCCACTTGTCCTTAGTTGCTCCCGTCAATGAGCACTCTCTTTCTGTCACCAAGAGGCCAGAGAAACCAGACCTTGAGCGTCAGAGACAGGCGCCACGCGTTTATGGAGACCCCAAGTCAGGACCTCAGCCAGGAATATCAGGGAGCAATCAGCTGTCAGCCGGCCTGTTGGAGAGGTCTCAGAGAATAGACACAATATTTGTTGTTGCAAAAACGTATTATACTGTAACCTTGCCTACAAGCTGAATTCCCACGGTATTTGTGAGTTTGCAAACACATGAGAATCCATCTTGTACTGCTCCCGCCTCATCACTCGCACCAAACCTTGGTTTGGGCCAATCACGTGGCAGTATTGTGGTTTGGGGTGAGATATCTGGGTTTTAAAAATGCAACGCAAGTCCCAAACCAAAGTAAAATAGACAGATAGGCAGTGTGGGTGGACGGATGTGTAGCCACTACTATCAAATCTGTTTAAGCAGAATCCACAGATGTAGCAGCGTTTCCCCAATCAGCTCAAAATATTCTGCTGAATCTCCCTGAGAACTCAACTCAGTGCTACATATTATCAATCTGGTTATTGCCAGGTTTATTGTGATGCACTAAACCAGAAATCCAACAATTGCACCAATTTGTTGATCCGTGCTATTAAAATGCGCACTAGCTTTTTCCCAATACAAACACATTACTGTAGCTGTTATAAAAATAAACAATCTACCATTAGTTAAGCCTTAAAATATATTATTATTTAATATTATTCTTGGATGGTGAGACCAAAAACTGTAAATTATCAATAGTTCAATAGTATATAAGACTCTCTTTAATCCCTTTACATTTTCTTAAAGTTGTAAATATTCAGTCATCCAGGTGGTTAATTCATTGGTGGACAACGTGTCTTACACGAGGATGACAAAGAGCACTGGCCTAAATGGGGTTTTGATCTGTCAACCTTTGGGTCATTGACTCTATCAGTTGAGCCACATTCACTGTAAGTCATAAAAGTCCATTTAAATGGCCATTTGAGAATAGGTTTGCATTCATATGACACAACAACATTTTAAAGAGCTCATAGTTTAAATACGAGGTGGTGGGCAGCTGGAAATTGTATAGTGGTAACTATGGTAGCTGTGAAAACTATGTTTTTTTTACGGTCACAAAATTCAATGTCTTCTCTGTCTAAAGTAAGATCTAATTGTTTTCTTATAAAGGTGTCGTCAATAAAGTGGTGACAATACTCAAAAACATGTGAATAAAGTTACAAGTACAGCCATAAGAATAACATCGCCTCATTACTCTTGCTGACAATGACAACAATCCAATTAGGCCTGCAAATGTAAAATATATAATGTTTTCCCTTTGCCCCAGCCCTATATGCACACACAATCTCCTGCTATTGGATTGCAATTTCAGCCTGTCAGAGCACATTCAACTGTACAATAATCCCAGTGTTACATAACCCTCTCTGACCCTGCGCCCCCATCGCGACGAGCAAATCCCCCCGTTCAGAGAAAACCAACAGAGAAAACCAGGCCAAAGCGGAGACAATGAAGACGCCTGATCAAGTGAAAAGGGGGGCATGAATGTAGGTCTGCTGGTTGGCACGCAGCAAAGGACGTTTCAATCCAGAGTAGTGAAAACACACAAGCTGGTGCAGAGAACAGAGGGTCAGGTTGGAAAAGCAAAAGTCAACACCCAGTGTCCAAGACTGAATAGATTACTGCCCCCAGACAACACACAAGGAGTTTTCTATCATATAAGGTCACACAGAGTATTTAGTGTTAGTGTTTAGGCGATGGTCATAGGCGGATGACTGGTTACTATCTTGATTCAAATTATTACTGCAGAGAAAATGCTTTTGAGACCAAACTGGATTAGTGGATAACAGTGAAAAAATGTCGAAAATGACTGCGCTGTACTATGTTAAGCTCATTCATATTTGACCAATTTATGCTTAAAGAGAGCCTAAACGGGTGTGCCAGAGCCTTACTTCACTCACAACCAAAATTCAAAAATCGCAGCGAAAGAGGCGGTCGCTTTGGGGTGACATGTGGGGGGTGAGTGTGTGGCCGGGTGTCTGGGTTTTGATTGACATCAATATTGGCACATTAGCATGGAGAGTGACAGCGATGCTGTATTGGTGCTTTCCAGTTCAAATGTATGATTTAGAGGCAATATTTTATCTTGCAAACTTACAGGAGCATTTGCTCTGATCATAAATGTACAATCTGTGGCTGGAGTGCAAAGGAAACAGAGCAGGGGAATAGTGACTTTGAAATGAGTTTTATTCAACATAAACATGAAATGAATGTGATATCTGATGAGACCCTGCGTGATCTGAGCTAACCCTCTCTGTTCTTGTGTTGTGAAGTGTCCAGTTTGACTTCAGACTTTTTTCTCTGGACTCGTTGTACCTGCCTACTCGCGATCATCCAGGCGAGGCGCCACTCCATCTCGGAACGAGCCTGCTCTCCAACTCGCTATGGGGGCGTGCGCGAGACTGCACCCTTTTATATTCCATTGGAGCAGGATCGCTGACGCAGGCAAAACTTTGCGTACGTAACAGATACCGCCAGAGCCAATTGCAATGGATGATTCAGATTCACATACGCATGTGAATCTGAATATGAAATAGTCGTTTAACCTGAAGTGGGTGCAACACAGACGTTTTTAGCCCTAAATAAGATTTCTACTAATACTAATATACTAAACTTCAAAGTTCTGCAGGAAGAAAGAAGTGAATGTAATAAAGTGAAATTATTATTTTTTTCATTAAAAGTATGATTGTTAAAATAATTCAAAAATGTGTATACAAAAAACAAAATCTTTTCTCTTGCATCTGCTTAGGATCATGTGTGTCCCAGTTCCTCTGAGTCTGACCATGACAGATGTGACAAATGTTTAAGTGCTCTCTACATGTAACATGTTTTTTTTTTTTAATTGAAAATGCTTTCAGTCTTTTTACTATACATTTAAATCTTTATCTTTGTTACATTAGTTTGCCCTTTTGCTGTATTTGCTGTATGTGCTCAGCATGAATGAATACACCACCCCCTTTAAAAAGTAGTATTTTAAACAATATTTCAACTGGTAAAGATGAAGACTACTGCCATTCTACTCTGGAGGGATGTGACCAAGATGAATGTTTTTGGAAACAATGGCTTCAAAACTGTATGGCATCACAAAGGTGAGAACAAGGAAGAAAATGCATGGTGCCTACAGTGAAATATGGTGGTGCCAGTGTCCTTATGTCGGGCTGCATGAGAGCTGCCGGTGTAGGGAGCTGTATTTCATTGAAGGCATCATGAATTCACAGAAGTATTGCTCTACACTGAAAGAGAAGATCCTCAAATCACTCCGTGCCCTTGGTCGCTCGCAGTTTTCCAACATGACAATGATCCTAAACACACCCTAAAGGCCACAGTTGAATTTCTGAAGAAGAGGGTGAAAGTGATTTAATGGCCATGTATGTCTCCTGCTCTGAACCCAATGGAACATCTATGGTGGATTCTGAAGAGACAAGTTGAGCTCTCACTCTCCAGCTTTCAGTCTCTAAAAGAGTTCATTGTTGAAGAATGGAAAAAGACGGATGCCAACAACTTGTCCATGCCTAGAACACTTGATGTTGTCATTAAAAATCATGGAGACCATAGAAAGTACTGGATATAGTTTTTGTTCTGGGGTGTACTGATTTTTGCCTCACCCTCGTGTTCGGTGCTTCACAGTAACAAGGGTTCGATCCTTGGGCCAGATGAGGCCTTTCTGTGTGGAGTTTGCATGTTCACCCCATGTCTGCGTAGCTTTCCTCTGGGTGCTCCAGTTTCCCCTACCACCAAAAACATGTACAATGGGTCATAATGAATGAGAGTGAGAGTGAATGGTTGGTGATGGACGGAGGGGCCGTTGGCGCAGAATGGCAGCCTCGCTTCCATCACCACTGAGTATGACGTGAAAGAATAATGTCTAGCACAATGTAAGTGTAAGCCATTATTATTATATTAACCTTAATCTGGACATTTTCGGGAACAGGTTTTGTGTTCATTGGGATAGTCATAAAGGTGGTGTACTCATTTATGCTGAGCAATGTTTGCACAGGTGCAAAAGATCACACAGAAATCAGATTGCAGCCAAATCAGAAAATGTATATCTAGTATGTCACTTCTATAATATAAGAACTCCAGAAATCAGGCAAAGATCAGATTTTTGAAAACAACACAGGATTACATACCCATTTTTTTTTTTTTTTTACCAGTGCTACTTCAGAATTGACAAAACTTCTCAAAAAGTACTCAAAAAGTAACGTAGTTCACATGACCAAATTCTGAAAATCTTTATCATGGAACTTTGGATGACTGACAGACATGAGAAGAGAATATATGACTTCCAAAAACCCAGCACTCAATCAAATCAACCCACACAAAAAAGCCACAAGGAATGAGTGCGAAGCCAAAACGAGTGTAATTGCTTCAGACCCCTCGAGATAAAAGGTCTAATCCAGGAGAGCGGGGGCCAGTAGGGACTTTCTGTTGGAGACGTAAATTACAGGCTGTGTCAGAGATAAGCGGATGCACTGCCATTTGAAGGGGACATCTTAAATATAGATGAGAGCAGCAAAAGGAGGAGAGAAGACAGAGGACTAAAGAGTGTGCAATTAGTGTCCATGTGCAGCACTGTATCTCTGAAAAGGCTACACAGCACACAATGGCATGATGGCTTATGGTAGGCATCTTCAACTCAGGCTTGATTCACAGGTCATATGAGGTCTTTTTTGTTGTATATTTTGGTTCCTTTTACCAAAAGCTAATTTTGTGACCAGGTTCCATCAGTGGTGGAAGAAGTACTCACTTTTCTTAGTCAAAGTACAGTTACAGGAGCAACAATCTATTTAAGTAAAAGTATAAGTAGCTGAATAAAACCCCCCACAAGTAAAAAAAAGAATTGTGCTTTTGTAACAAACCAGGTATGAACCAAATGTAAACCAGGTCGAAACCATCTAAATCAGGTCAATGAGACTGAATGAGCTGCTGGTGTTTTAGACTTTAAAATTCTGATGTTCCTGATCAGAACGACTTTACCTTTAGCTTTAGCCTTTGTCCACATGTAGCAGGGTGTCTCATAAAACGATGGTATTTTTCTATGATTCGGCCTGTCATCCACATTAAACCAGAGGTTTCTGCCATTAAAAACAAGGTTTTCTAAAAACTCCGACCAAGGTGAAGGTTTGTGAAAACTCTGTTTATGCGTTTGTGTGTGGTCATAAGCAACCAGGGTTTTAGGTGGCTCAACGTCACTGCCTGCGCCAAAATATACTCAGGTCACACATGTGACGTGTTTACATTCAAAGCAGACGCAGCATGGACAACCTCAAAACTGTGTTCGTTTTAACGATAGTTCAAGCATTTTTTGCTTCCCAGAGGAATAGCGTGAGACCCTCGAATGTCACGACCCTCGCTTGTCGTTGTCGGAGATGCTACGCACATCGAGGGGCAGTCTACCATAACGCCATCACCGGTCAGTGTGGTGAAAAAAGAAGCTTTAACGCTGTGCTGCTTATCTGACGAGGTAAGTGTTGACAAGAGACAGAAGTTTAGTCTGATTGGATAGAATCTGGGGAACTACCGCAGTCTATCAGTTTGGCATGCTAATGAATGTGCATTAAAACTCGCTTGACCACGAGTGTTTAATTTAAAAGTTAGTATTAAGCAAAGTATACTATACCAATTAGCTAATAACTAAAGCTCGTAAAGTAGTTAATTTATCATGCTACTCAAGATTCCCATTACATCACGCCATTAAAGATCAAAAGGTTCATTCATTTGAGCCTTGGTTTCACTCTGACACTCCATCCTCCCTCAGAGACGGCAGAGCCTGGACTCCACGCACTGTGATCTCTTGCATAAGATCTACTGAAAATTGAGATGTAGGATTTTCTGTCATCAGCAAAAGGGAGCACAGCTCTTTGCTTTACTCTCTGCGTGACACGAAAGACCGAATCCTACAAGCGCAAACCCCCCAAAAAGGGACTGGGGGACTCACACGGGGTCAGATGACGGTGAGTGTTGAAACGCATGGCAGGCATTTATCCACATTCGTCTTGTGAAGCAGGCCGGAGTGTCAGCAGCTGAACTGGATTGGTCACAGCGGGACAAAGAGCAAAAGGTCAGGAACACTGTAGGGAAAGGTTTGGCAACAATGGCCCACAAGTTTAAGATGATCATATTCTGATTTACTCCCTTGAGGTGAACCCATGGACTTTTTATGCAGTGGTCAGTTTTGAGTTTTCTGTCTATAACATCTTAGTTTTAATGTAAAAATAAAAATAGAGCAAACTTTATCAAGAAGTCAACAGTTGTAGGCCATCGACAATCCCAAAATGTGCTCTCTTAAACAAAAAACTCACAAACTAGAGCGGTTAAGTCAGAGCAATCTTTTTTTGGCATGGAAAAAAGAATTACTTTCCTATAAACAAGCCTAAAGCAGGAACAGAATATTATTCTTCTCTAATTGAAACAAACAAGGGCAACCCTAGGTTTTTGTTTAGCACTAGCACAATTAACAAACAGCCACAGCGTGGTTGAACCCTCTATCCCAGATACACTCAACTGTAATGACTTTCTGAAATTTTTTAAATAATAAAATTACAACCATTAGAGATAAAATAAATTCTAAACTTCCTAACATTAGTCCTGTGTTGAATCAAGGCATAGAACCGGTATCTCCATCTAGAATCCTACATAGCTTTGTTACTGTCGACAAGGCTGAAATAACAGCAATTATTACATCTTCAAAAACATCAACTTGTCTTTTAGATCCAATTCCAGTTAAACTTCTAAAAGAAATTCTCCCCATAATCATAGATTAAATTATAAATATAATTAACACGTCTTTAGAAAATGGTTATGTGCCACAATCCTTTAAACACGCGGTTATCAAACCTCTTTTGAAAAAACCCAATCTGGACCCAGATGTGTTAGCTAATTACAGACCTATATCTAATCTGCCCTTTATTTCAAAAGTCCTTGAAAAAGTAGTTGTTAAACAGCTTTGTCGCCACCTACAGGACAACAGCTTATTTGAAAAATTCCAGTCTGGATACAGAGCTCATCATAGCACTGAGACTGCATTGGGTTTAGAGCTCATCATAGCACTGAGACT
>OMNZ01052457.1:3461-13647 GCA_900303255.1 Lesueurigobius sanzi
CAGAGGACAACTTCACGCAATAAAGGATACCTTAGCTTTAAAGAGGAACTAAATACAAACATGATAACTGGTAAATAAATCTACTGTTTCCATGCCATTTTAGTGTATGTTACAACCAGCTCTGCTAGGGTAGAAGGGAAGTAACACAAATACCAGTTGTTGTTGGTAAAATAAAAAGGTGTACAATTTATTTGTAGGAAAATGGTAAATTAAAGGTTAACAAAAGAAGGCTCTTAACAGAGTAGTAATTTATAACAGAAAATACAATAACGAAATCTAGTGTCTCAGAACACCAACAGGAGGCACACACGAGAGACACGTCTTTCTAAGGCGAGCTGCACATATAAGTCCCAGCCGCCCTGAAGGGTGGCAGATCAGCTGTTTTTATGGGTGGCGGTCCTGGCAGGTGAAGCAGTCAGATGACCCGAGGTCCTCCAATCCGGGGTGGGCAACGTCGGGAGCCAATTAGATCCAGAGCTGCGAACCGGCCCACCAACCGCCGACGAGGGCTTGTACATCTGACGGGGACTTGCAAATCATATGTCAGAGGCACACTGAATGGAGAGTGCAGGCTTTGGGCGGGCCCAGGCCAAGCGCCGTAACAGTGTACAATAGTGTAATTTGCCCATTTGATCTTAAACCATGTGTATTCTGTCCATCATGGCGAAACGGTGAACGGCAAAGTGGATTTTTTTCTCGAGCTCTGCTAACCTGGTGCCAACAAGCCAGCCCATGTCATGACTCCATGGCGATCGTGCCCACTTTCTGCTCATTCACGCGAGTATCCATCAAGGCACCCATTCAGCATCAGGCTAGCATGTTATTAGTCACTTGTCCACCAGGGTCCTCTGTGTGCTGCCCACTTTGTCATGTCTTTTTGGACTGTGAACGTGGGTGGAGTGAACGGTTCAGTCCCAGTTTGACTCTTCATTCCTCACAGTTTAAACCAAAGTAATTAAAATAAACTCCACGTCAATTCATTATTTATTACTTTTTAACTTTCTGTTTCATAGGTTTATACCACGGCTGCCCAAATTCGGCCCCCAAGGTGTTGCTTATACTTGTAAACAGTATCTACTTTGATCAGAATCAGAATCAGAATAGCATTTATTGCCAGTTTCAATGAAGGTGTCACAGACTAGGATTTTTCTTCTGTGATAAAACATGAACTTGTAATAATGATAAATAATAAACTATGGAAACATTTTTGACTGAATAGACCAATACCAATACCTTAGGACTCCAAAACATAATGTCCTACTCAATATCACAGTAATCAAAGGACATTTAATCATAGATCTCTTTGTGTTTGATCTGTCTACATGAAAAAAACATTTTTGACCGATAATACTTGACCCTCCATTGAAAACACTTTGGGCAACCCCTGGTTTATGCTATCAAAAGAAAATGATCATTGATAATCTGCATAGAGCTGTATCTTGTCCATGTTCAAATGTGTCAAAGTGTGACTAATTGGTCCACAAGTCTAAATCTTAGTCCTCTTTAGCCTTAAGTTCAAGTAGAGCCACTGCTCCACAGGAAGAAAGTGTCAAATGTCAATACAATCAGAATGATGGTGATTTTGTTATCATTGACTCATTTCAAAGCTCTTTTCATAACCTTTCTATATGATTTTGGCAAATGGAACTTCTTCTTCTTTGATGCCACATTTCCTGACTTTTTGCACCCCCCCTGTGTGATCTTAAGAGCTGTTGTAACAAGTGAATTTCTCCATTGTGAGATCAATAAAGCATTATGTTATCTCTTATCTGTCTCATCTTACAGTATGGTGGTTTCTAGCTTCCTTCCTCAAACGTATAAAACACTCATTTCACCACGCATACGATCCCCGATGCCTATTGCACACCGTTAATTAAAACATCCCCGTAATAGAGATGGTCCGTTTCCAAACCCACGACACAATTCTTTACATTGTCATCAGGGCTGACTAAAGCTCCATTGTGGCGGAGAGCGAAGTCGGTCCCAGATGTACTCCCTCCTAAACAATGCCTGTGTCTGGACCAGGGCCAGCACGTCACTGCGGTTGTTAGCGCGTCTGTTCCCTTCGGCTAGTTTATATGCGCAGACGGCCTCGATAGAGAAAGGTAGGGCAGCTCGGTGGCATTTCGCGGCGTTTGATCTGTCAATAGAGGCAAAAATAATGCCTGACATAGGGACAAATGTTTTAAGGATCGAGGCTTTGGGGATGTGAAGTCTTCTGCTGCTGCTGCTGACGTTTGGAAATGTCAGCCAACTGTCACAGGGTATTTGCAAAAACAACAAAAAGACAGAAACAAAAGAAGATTGTGACTTGAAAAGAGGTGCGGAGTATGTGCGGAGTCAACCAAATGAAGTATTTATGCTTAATTAACCAGAATATATTAGATCAATAATTATTTTTCTATATAGGGAAAAACCATGATCAGAGACAGAGCTAAGTTCCCATTGCGCTGTGACAGATCAGTGATTCAAAGGAGATATGTTGTGCTAAATCAACTTTTTTGAGCTTTTAACCATGTAATAAAATTGTTCCCTCATCAAAAACAAAGCGGGAGCAGTATTTGACTTCAGTTAAGCCGTTTTGAAATAATCCTGTTTGCGTTGGTCTTCCTCTGTTGAATTCTGCAGGGCTTCGTTTTCTACTTCCCGGAACTATTATGTAATTGTTCAAACCAGGGCACGGTGGCAGAGTGGTTAGCGCTCTTGCCTCACAGCAAGAAGGTCCCGGGTTCGATTAAATTAAATTGTTTAGCTCTGACAGAACATTTTGAAGACGATCTTTGGACTAAGATCGAAACGTCCGACACTTCAACTACAGAGCACAGATGAAGACTGAAGAATCTTGGCCTTCGATGGGCAACTCCCGTACGACTGAGAACCTACACAGATATTATAGGAGCATGTTTGTTATCGCTGGTTTGTCTCTTTGTACAGCAGTCCTGTTGCTCTTACGACTTAGCAACACGTATAACCTGGACTTTTCTGCAGTGTGGTTTTATAGAAATAACAAGCTTTTTATTCTGGTTCAATCCGAATCCAAGTTATCAAAATGGACATCTGTTACAACGCAATACCCTTCACCTTTTAGTAATCATCCATGCACAGTTTTATAGCTCTTTTACATCCCGAGCAGAGTGTGATATCACCCACATGCAGTAGTTTGAATCTTTTAGGATCATGACAGTCTCATCCTGAACTGAACTCCAGTCCAGCGCTGCGGGCTGTGTATAGTACATCAGTTCCGCTCCCCGATGGCTCAGTGTGTGCTAAAAATCACTCGTATTTCCAAGCGTTGGAGTGTTTAAGTGTTGGTGTGTGGCCAATCTCTCTCATCTACCTGTCTTATGGGGCTCTTAGTCATGAACGTGAGCGAATGTGAGCCAGTACAACACGCTTTAGGTTTTCTCTGGTGATTCTAGCGGAGAACAGAGTCTTTGGACAAAACTGGCAAGGTTGTATAGAGAAAGATAATACAAAGGAACAAGCAGGAGCACTGGAATAACCTTGGCCTCTAAATTGTCATGCACAAGAAGAGAGGGAAGCAGTAGTCCTTTAAAGACGCTGTGGAGGCAGTTTAAATTGGTTGGCCCTAATACAGCAGTTTGGAAACGTAGAATAAGACCTCCAGGGATTATGTTTTTATGCTGCAACAAGACTTTTAGAAAATGCACTGAATAATGATGCACTTTATGTGACTTTTGTCCATATTTGACCACAGTTGGTGTTATCTTTAAGTAATGTGCAGAGGAATCTCGACTGGACTGGAGGCTTTTTCTACCTTTTAGCCTTTAGGCAGATGGATTACCAGAGATACATAGAAATGCAAGGTTTGTCCAACATGGCGGCTTACCCGAGGACAAATAACTGAAAAGAAACTAATTAAAAGCAGGTAGAAGGCTGAAAGGGAGGTGAGAGATGTTATAAGGTTTGTTGATGTTGATTGATACGGGATTTGAGAGTCGTCCGCATTTTGAGTTTGTAATGGGATTTAAGATTGTTACGAGCAGGATCTGGGAGACGCTCCTCATTTTCAGCAGAGAGGAGTGGCTGACCAGGCATGACCAGGCCAGTGCAGAGGTCCTCAGCAGGTGATCTCCAGCCCGGATTCACCCCAAAGGTCGATCTATCCAAACCTAAACCTTGGAAGACAAACCTCTGAACTTCAATCTATTGCAGGGTTTGCCAAGCTATTCTTTTTTAACCCCATGAGCTACTTTTAGATAACAAAAATGTAAGAGAGCTGATCAAAAAAGTTGTGGAACTATAATTATCTTTTAAAGTTATCAAGCCTGTACAGAAATGGAGAAAGCATTTGTCTATATACATATATTTTAGGTATTTAGGTTTAGGTAGGTAAGTATTTAGCTCACAGACATTGCTATGTGTTGTTATAATTATATTACTTTTTGGTCGTTTTAGGCAGTAAAACATCCATTCATCCATCCATCCATCCATCCATCTTCTTCCGCTTATCTGTTGCCTGGTCCCTTATGGCTCCTCCTGCAGGTTGGTGGGTCCACGGGAGGTCGGCCTCATGGCGCTCCTTCACCTCTGAGCGACGAAACAGTCCTTGATGTTCTCTCATCATAGGGGGCTTCTGAACCGCTCTGAAACCCATCACCTAGGACCTGTTTGCTGGGAGACCCTACCAGGAGCATATTGCCCCAGACAACAGAGCTCCGGGGATCATTGGGGTGCTCAGACCCCTCCACCAGGATAAGATGGCGGTTCGAGGAGGGGGAAGTAGAACATGACAGTTTTTATACATCAAATTATTATTATTGTGGGACCCCATATTCGGACAATAATGGAGCAACAACACTCCAGAGTTTGTGAATGTCTGGTCAAGTGAGATTCTGCTAGTCTGAAAACAAGGACTATATCAATAAAGCTATGAGACCGACGCAGTTTTGGATCAAAGATGAGCAACAGCAAGTTAGAACTTGTTGAGGACGACTTGATGAATCTCGCTCAGCATTTTGTCTGGTTAAATAGTTCTAACCCCAGTCCATCGGAGCATCCAGGTGTCCGGGCGTGTGGGCAGTGATAGGACACGGGCCAATGTCCACAGAGGCTGCTGTCCAATACTGCAAGGTCAGCCTGGTCACCTGTCCCCTGGCTGCTCCGAACTGTTGGAGAGACAATGAAAGGACAACACATGGACACACACTCGCGCAAACACACACACACGCACACACACACACACACACACACACATACACACACAGACACACACTACGCCTGCAGAGGACGCAAACACAGACTCGGGAGCGGATCATTGCGCTCTGCTTTGACAGGAGAGAGAATGGTCCTGAGTGTGCACTGACCTCAAAGGGCTCCCGTGAGGCCGATCTCGTTCGGAGTAACTCTCAGACAAAGACATGACACTCTGTTTGGTTAGTTTACAACTGTTACACGGACATTAAAGCTGCACAAGGACTGCACATTTCTTCCCATTTTCGAGCCGTGAAAGTCGGAGGTAACTGAGCTTAATCTGTTAGCTGCCGCCCGAACTTGTTTCTCACTCTCAGAATGCATCTCGCACATCTCGATTGTTCATGTTAATTAAATGAACAAGGCGGACCACCACAGAAATGCATTGTGCTCTCATTTTGTGATATGGATACAAACAGCACGTGCAGTCACTCCACAAATCACGAAAACTTTGGGAACAGAAAGGTTTATTTAATTACTGGAGCGCAGTACGGCTGAGGTTATGGATGTTTAACAGAGAGCAGAGGTATGGAGGCAGTTTACCTATTAAAGATTTGTAGATGAACAGCAACCAGTGAGATTGTCTACCAATGTGGAGAGAGGGCCATTTCACCAGGGAGTACAAGCTACAGTGGTGAGTGTTGTATGGGGCACCTGTAACAAACCGGATGGCAGAATGATAATACCAATATTATTGACAATGATGTTAATGTTCCTCTGCTTTGTCCATTCTCTTATTGATTCCTAAAAATAGCTATTTCATTTAAGAAACCAAGCAGTGATCTTATATTTTTATGCAGCCTCCAAAAAAAAAAAAAAAATAATACATTTACGAGATGACTTTTCACGGCAACGAGAAATCTCGCGGCATTTTGATCTCGCGAAATGACGTCGCACGAGATCTCGGCCCATCCCCCACGATGATTTAACTGCGTGCTAACTAGCTTCCTACGACAGAAGCAGAGATGGGCACTTTCCCAACCACACAGTAGCTCCACCGACACGACACCTCTCACATGGCCAGGCACAACATAAAAACACATCGAGTGGAAGAATTTTGCCTATATTTTCAGTGACGAAATCTGAATAATACTTAACTACTTAATACTTAATAACTACTTAATAAATCTGTAAAAAAGAAAAGAAAAAAAAAAGCCTTGGTTTTCAAATAAATAATAAAAGAAATATTGAAAAATCCCTAAACTAAAAGGTCAAATACGCACTCAAGTTTTTGTTTGTTTTTTCGCATAAACACTTCCACAATGCAACTGCAGAAAGCGGAGGTCCCGATTTTTTTACCGACCACTTTTCGATACTATGACAAAGTGGACTTTTGGTTAAGCTCTGGGCAATCAATAGACAATAATGAACTCAGACAGAGGCACCAATCCAGTTTGTCGTCTTAATCAAGCGAGTGCAACAAGCCTCATTTATATGTACTAATGCTAATTTCTCCGACGAGTACAGTCACAGTATAACAATGCACATACAGTACAATAGCGGCGCATTCACTTTTCCAGTCCGGCGAAGGAAAATCCTCTCTGCCCTCCCACTGAGACGGAACAGCGGGAGAAACCGGGGGGAAACGGGGCCAGCTGCATACATTATCTGACATTTCCGAGCTCGCCATCGCTGCTGGGAGGAAGCATAACATTCTACAAAATACCTCCCCACGCTGACCTTTCATCGTCCCCGCCGTTCAGCTCCGTGAACGCAGCTTTCCCATCGGCGAAACCTTACGATCAAATGTTACGCCTGTTTAGGGAAGTATCTAAAAAGTACAAAGAGGGACAAAAGGGATTCTCGAGGTTGCTGAAAGGCTGCGTTGTAATTCACATTGTTCCGATCACTTGGCTTTTTGTGAATGGAAGTTTCTCAATTGTAAAACAGTGCATGCTTTGAGAGTAAATGCTATTCTTGTTACCGAAGGGCGATACAGTTTTGAATTTAGATGAGACACTGCAGGTGGTGAATACAGGGGAAAAAGCCATTGAGCGACATCAATTTGAAGCTTTTGCTCTAAATTACTGACATAAATATGAGAAAAAATATGTATTGCACATCATTTTATATTTTCCAATCAAAATAAGATGTTTTATGCGTGAAAATGGCCAAAAATGTGAATATTTTTGGTGATGAAATCAAAAAAATGGACAAGGGTAGGTTTAAATTTATGATAGTTTGTCGACGTATTCGCTAATAAGATTTGTTCAGACGGGATTTTGGATGCATGGTTTAGTTTTTGAATAAACTACCGTATTTTCCGGACTATAAGTCGCACCAGCCAAAAAATGCATAATGAAGAAGAAGTCGCATTTTTGGGGGGGAAATTTATTTTACAACATCTGACATTTCATCTTGAAAGGCAATTCATAGTAATAACAATAGAATAGGCTGAATAGGTGTATGGTATGCTAACACACATGCTAAACACATTGATGGTTATTCAGCTACATGAAGCATAAACAATGAGCTGAAAAGGTGTCTGGTATGATAGCGTAACATATTAATTCATATATAAGTCGCACCTGAGTATAAGTCGCAGGACCAGCCAAACGATGAAAAAAGTGTGACTTATAGTCCAGAAAATACGGTAGTTATTAGTGAATAAATCTGTAAAATCCTTCTGAATAAACCTTCAGTATATTGTTAAGTCCAAGGCTGGAAAGTTTGGAGTCTGTAGGAGCTACAAAAGCAGAGACGTTGTTGCCACAGTGCAAAAAAAAAAAAGTTCTATGGAAAAAAACATTGAATGAGTGCAATAATTACACTCCCTATTATAAAGATTATAGGTCAGGGGTGTCCAAATATTTTAAATCACGGGCCACATATTTAAGTGTATATTACATTGAGGGCCAGAGACAGTGGCCAATGCTGTGAAACATTCAATTGGGTGCATTTACCAGAGATTTTAACCATATGGAACCACACTTAGACACTCATTCAGGTTTGGAAGCTTTGTGCCAACTCAGCAAGAAGCCTGAGGACCGATCAAAATGAGTCTGTGGGCCGCATTTGACCCCGGGGCCGCGCTTCAGGCACCCCTGGATTACGTCGTTTATTTGTTCAAGAGAGTAAAGTAGCCCAAAATCTGAAAACAGAAAATATAAACTTTAGCCTGCAGTCTCCCCTTAACGCGATACCAAGGGCTCATCTTTTGATGTGGATGGATCAGTCCAACCCTCTGTGACTGTGGGTGTACTGATCAAATTGTCGACAACCGTTTGGCTTTGTGTTACACTCCCCGACTTTCCCTTTTGTAAAGGAGGGCATGCCTCACAACAAAACACTATTGGAGCTGAGGGTATTTCTGGCTGGACTGATGAAAGGTCATTGTTTTGTGGTTTAAAGTGTCTTGTCGCATAACACGCTGCGACTTTCACATTAGCCAAACAGGGCATGCCTTACAAAAAAGTGCTACTCTTTATAGAAGTTGTTAAAAGCTTAAAAATAGGAAGTTCCATTGGAGTTGGAGGTGAGGTTTTTGCCGCCTGGACTGCTAAAAGGTTGTTGTTTTGTAGTCAAATAGCCCACGCCTTACAATAAAATGGTATTGTTGTTTATAGAAGTATATAAAAAGTTTAGAGGGAATGGAGCTAAGGTTATCCCGGGCTAGATTGCGAAAAGGACGTTTTGTTGTTCAAATAGTCCCGACCACTTGACTTTGTAAACTCCTTACATTCCCACTTTTTGGGGGAATGGTATGACGACAATAGGAAAGCTCAAAGAAGGAGCTGAGGCTATTCTCTCCCAGACTGATTTAAGGTCATTGCTTTGTTGTTAATATTGTCCCATTGTTTGTCGAAATAACCATTCAAAGCGTGACAATATTGAGGACATGGGGAAATCAGAGTATGAGCCATCTCTGAGTCAATTCATGAAAGGTAATTGTATTGACTTGTCCCCAACCGTTTGGTTTTGAGAATGCATAGGTCGTGCAGTGAGACAGGGGCAAAGATTCATAATAGAGCCGCTGTATGACCAAAAACGAGCTGCACACATCCATCGTTTTGTCTTGTGTCTTCACCAAAGTACCGCACAAGCACCGGCAGAGTCACAGCAACAGGGTCCTGGCATGAACGGGACACACACTTGACTTTCCCTGCACTTTTCTATAGATATGAACACTGTGAGAGCTGCACCCGTCTCGGCTAAACACACAGCACCTGGAGCCTGAAAGTCGCCACGACAAACTTGCCATAACTCTTTGAGTATCTTCTGATACGTAAAAGATAGAAACTTGCTTTTCCAGCTCAAAAAGCGGAGGTTCAATGCTGTCTGCCAATAAATGTCTGTAAAGTTGAATTTTCGCCACATTTTTTTTTGTGTTTCTGGTGTTAAACCATTTTTTTTTTACATTCTTATAAACCCAATACAGCTTGTTCATTATGAAAGTCCAGGTTGTCCTGAAAAAACAGTATAACACCTGAAGGTACACTGAAAGGAGGTGTTTTAATAGCGTTAAATAGCAAAAGATACCTAAAAATACCCATGGGCATCAAGATTTCCTTTAAGTGGATAAAAACACAAAGCTTTGATGGTATAATGGTATTAATATAGCGTAAATACAGACGTAATTGTATGAAAAAAAGACTTTTTGAATCAACTTTGCCTTCAAAACTCCAAAGCATTGATTCAAACTGAACTGGAATTATCCAAGGACCACATGTTGCCGCATTACCCCGGGTAAACGTTGGGGGGATTTTTACTTTCCAAATTTTCAACATGACAGATTCTTTCAGGCAGAAACGAAATAGCGTTGCAGATGAAGGATTTGTTCTCACCTCTGCCAGAAGTTACTCAAAAATGCTTGGAGAAGATCCATACCATTTATCGTTAGAAAGCAAATTTGTCTTCCTGGTGGGTCTGAGACTGCAGTAAAGAAAGGGCTCAGGTGTTTCAGCTCAAATAAATGATAAAAACACTAAAAGAAACAGTATTTTATAGAATAAATGATCAATATTGTTCTGTT
>OMNZ01052461.1:2743-23011 GCA_900303255.1 Lesueurigobius sanzi
ATCACGCTAATTGTAAAAGCGATTAATCTTGACATCCCTACTCTCGGCTTTGTGCGCCATCCGTGAGTGGTTTCTTCCGCGGTGCAAGAGCGATGCTGTTCGGGTTTAGCTCAATGCGCCATCAAAGACGTTGTGACCAAACTGATATCTGGGCGTATCAAAAATACAGAGGGCTTGCCAGGCTACCTGAAGCCAGCAGGGGCCCCTCCTGAGCAAGTTCATTTTGGAAATAAAAGCGAAACAAGACCGTCCGTTGGAGAGGAGATAACTGAAGTGGTTACGCAGTTTCACTATTTTCCTCAAGAAATGTATCTTCAGTTATGGTTTTAAGCCAGTCCTTGACATGACTTGGTGGTTTTCATTGTTGGCATTATATAAATTCTACTGAGGACTGACTCATGGATATTATGAAATCAGTGGAGATAAATGAACTCTTTTGAATGAAGTTAACAAGTCTCTTCAAACATGTCAAAGTGATACATTTGATAACACAAAAAGTAGGTCATTTATGATCATTTATGGGTCATGGGTAATTTACAGATACAAAATGACATAATATGCTACTTTCTGGCCATGTTGCACCAGATTTAACTTTATACAGTATTAGGGCCACATTAGAGCCACAAATCTGATGTACTCCTCGTTTTGCACATGAGCAAATGCTTGGTAAATGACCCCCTATGTCTTCTTATGTCTTGTCATTCATAAGTTTCTTTTGTATCCAGACTGGGCACAATAGATGTACATGGTGTGGGCTTTTTAGAACAACTTGTTGAATCAAATCGTCCTATTTTTACTTTTACTCCTGATGTTCCCAGTCATGCCTCAAAAAGCCATGAAGTAGTACCCGCTGTTGGATAATTTGAGAGGGATGTTTCTTGAGAGGTATCCAAGGCTTAATTTGATCCCCCATTTGGATAAAAATGTAAATTTTTCATATAATATGCAGGTTCCAGTAACTGCTTTGGACTGCTCCCCCAATTCATCACAGCCGAGGAGTGCTCCACTAACTACAGATTTAATAATGAAGAATTCTTAAGCGTATGTATTGTTTACGCTAGGAGGCATAGGAATGTCGTGAATAGACAGCGTATAAATATAATTCACAGAAATACTATAACTGTCTGTTCATGTCTGGCTTTGTGCATACAGAACATGTAGCCAGGTGTCTGACCTGTGATCATTTTTCTATAGCGGTGTGAAGTGAGAGTGACAGTGTGAGAGAGTGGTCAGCTGTGAGCGGGCAGTCCCATCTGTATTCAGGAGCGGCCCTCGCCCCTGTCACCTTGACTCCCCCCACACGCTCTCTGCTGCACAGGAAGCACTTAGCACTACCTGACTGTAGTCACAATGAACAATGGCCGCAAGTTACATCACCTGGTCAAAGCCTTATAACTGGCTGGCTCCGACGGTCGCTCCCCCGTATCATGATGTGTTACGATGCATATTTACTCTCGCAGCGCGCTCCGACAGTGCGGAGGTCGACAAAATACGGCTTGAAGTTTATTTTTCAGCACCATAATAACATAATATGATGGAAATAGCATAATGGGGTTAGTGCATTCTGTAGCCCTGTTTCCATATTATTACAACAACAACAAAATACTGTTGCCTGATAATTGACAGTTGTTCATAAGGCTGAGTTCATCAAATCTTGTATTTACCTTTTAAAGCCTTTAGTTATAAATCAGGGTTTCCGCACGGCATTAAAAAGCATTAAAAGTCACAAAAATAAGGCCTTAAATGTCTTTAAAAAGCATTAAATTGAATTCAAACTGGCATTAAATCAAACATTGTTGGAAAATAAAGACATTGTTCAACTAGTTTTACTGCAGAAGTTTGGCAAAAACCCAAAAATAGTGTCTATAGCTGTTTGGAAAGAAATTATGCACAAGTTCTATTCAAAAGTTGTCAGTTGTGTCAAAATTTGTATTGAATATGGAAATTAATATTAAATACGCACCAATTTGTGGCATTTCTGGCATTAAAAATGTAGAATTTGGGCATTAAAATGGCATTAAAAAGCATTAAATTTGACTTGCTGCTTACCCCCCTGTAAATGCTTTCATATGTTTTAACGGTGCAACTTATAATTAATCTACTATAGTAAATAGTTGAATGTTCGGGGAAAGAGAGCCATGTATTTTCAGATACTGTGTTCCTGTCTATAACACTAAACTTTTCACAGTGATCTCCTAAAAACACATCATTGACTCGTTCATACTTCACTATTAAAATACTCAGTGTGATTGGAGCTGTCACTGGGCCCTGTTGAAACATCAGGACACCAGAAGGTTTCTGTCCAGGCAATCTCTCTTAATTGCGCACACACACTAGACCCCTTTAAGGCATTTTTCATGCCGGTTTCAGAATTCCATGTTAACGTGACAAGCTGGGTTTTAGCTAAGGCACCTGTCGTCAGTAAAATGTCAATTAGGAGCCTCTCAAAGTGTGTCTTATGTCGCTGTGTTTGTCCATGCATGAGAGTGTTGAGTGGGACTGTCAGCAGTCATGTTGTTAGATTATCTCCTGTTCCTACACTAATGTCTGTTTTGTACTTTTTTTCTTTCCTGTTACTTTAGTTGTATAGTGAATTACAATAATGAGATTCCTCACAGGTTTACATAGGATAGGATATGTGATAAGAATTGAGAATAGTGCAAGTGTAGTTATTTTAATGGTCATTTATTGGCCAGATATAACCTTTGTAAACCTTTGACAGTGGCAGAGATATAATGAAATATATAAATATTTGCTGATAATCACATGTACATTCTTGTTCATTTCAGGGGCAGATGTGACCGAGCCCAACAGCTCAGACAGCAGAGGGGAGCGACTAGACTTCTTCCTGAAGCAGGAGGAACCTCTGACCACAGAACCAGGTTTCCTGGGTGCCAGCGAATCAGAAGAGGCCGGAGCAGGAGTCGGGACCATCTCCTCTGTGGCCAATCTGAAGGCGGCACTGATGAGTAAGAACAGCCTGCTGTCGCTGCGAGCTGAGATGATGGGGGATGATAGTCCACTGCTGTATGAGTACCTGCCCAAAGGAGCACACTCCCTCTCCTGTAAGTCACTGTCGTTAATACACACTGCATTACTGCACACACAACTTTACAGGTCACATTTGTATTTGTATGTGGACACATACTTGACAACACGTGTCAATTCAGAGGCCACTGCGTTGCATAACTTGGATGAGAAACATATGTTATGGCTTAATATTATTAACTATGTAAAAGCATTCATTTTGTTACATAAGTTTTTTCTTTAGATGGTTTGACATATATCGTACCGTAACTTGGATACAGCCCTATATCAGAAATACAGGATGTGTATATTGTATTTTGAGGTAATTGTGCAGTTGGTGCCTTGTACTTTACTGCATAGTTTTCCTCAGGAAGCTTCGATTTCCTTCACCGTATAAAAAGAGTAACAAATAAAATGGTCCTCAGTTGGGATGTTTTCCTCTTGTGGTTGATCTGCTCCTTATTTAGATTGTATTTATCTTATTGTCGATGTTTAGCTCTAGTTCAGTTCTGGTTTTGCTGAGATATTAATGTATCTGTGATTTTAAGCCAGTCCTAGTCCTGCTTCAGACAGTTTTAACCCGTTGGGCTTGTGCTTGGAAATTCCTGAGATTGTGTTTGATGTGAAAGTTTGCAAATCTCTGCTTTGGACTTTATTATTCTTATCAAATCCACTGTTTTACTTTGAGCGTGTGTGCTTTGCCGCTCTGTTGTGTGGCAGGAGCCACAACTCATCAGCAGTGATTCAGTGAGAGAACATTTGACTGTGATCACTCGCACCGTTGTGAGAAAATTTGTCTGACAATTTCTTTGTGCTTATCTCAGGGATTGAAATCGGTGGAAAAACAGCCACACAATTGACTTTATTGAAACACGAAAATAATATGTTTTCAGAGAGATCTTACAAGAATCTCCATTTGAAACCTGCACTATTTTAGACTGTGATGATTGCACACTGTCTGTCTGTGGTCATGTTGATTTGACGTCTTTTTTTTTAAACCTTCAATAATGTCAATAGAAGAGAAGTAAATATGTGCTGAAGTGACTTTTTCGCCCACTTTGCCTTTCATTTGGAGTGTCAGTGTGTCCCTTTGTCAGTGTACATTAGCCCAGTCTATGTCCGCGTGGGCACGTTTGTGTGTGCCTGTGTATCTTTGCTTTTACTCGCTCGTAATTGGATCTTTTGTCCTGAGTTGTGCCGTCTTTGTGCGCGGCAGAAAAGGGAGGAAGGGTACAACTCCTGGTTTCGTCCTGTCTTTTGAGCTGAGCCCCACTCGCCTCAGAAATCAAACCTGAACGTTCGCTGTGCACTCGGCATCAACTCTTTTGTGCTAGTGTTAAGTGTGTGGGATTGAGATGTTTCTGTCGGCTAAAGACAAGAATCAAGACTGTCAAAGGCTTTGAGATACACAGTTTAGAAAACCTTGGCTTAGTATAAATAGGCAATTTTGAGAATGCAGAGAATGTTAATCGTTCGCTTTCTTTGCTGAAAAAACATGAGCTGTGTTTCAACAAAGCGTAAAGGGAGGTTTATGGTTAGCCAAACCCCTATTTTAAATCTTCCTCACAATGGGGTTGGGGAAATGGGCTTGTCTGTCCCCTCCCTCGTCTCCCCTCTGCGGTTATCCTGGTGTCTAAATGAGGACGGAGAATAAACAAACAGTGTACCTCAGATTACTGGGCGGAGGATCAGTCAGAGCGCAGTGACAGATCGCTGCTCCCTTCTCTCTCCTCCTCTCCTTCACCCCTGCATCCTCACATCCTTCCTGTCCTCCTCCCCGTGTCTCCTTCACCCCTCCTTAGCACTCATCGCTCACTCTCTTCCTCCCAGCGCTGTGTGTCTCCTTATCCGTCTTGCCGCTCCCCTGGTTTCTTTACCCCTGCTTTTTACCGCGGCCGTGGAACATCAAAGTATGTCGGCCGTTGGAAAACGCTGGGAAAGCATTGATCTGAGAGAAGGTAGAGCGAGGTCACCTGGCCTGATTCAAAAGACTCCCCCAAATGTCTGCGAAAGGCCTTGACACACCGTTCTGGTTTTTTCGCTCTGTCTAAATAATAGTGTGTTTAATGAAACAGTTTTCCAAAGTTACATAGAAACTGAAAATTAATGCATTGCGGTTAAACACTATTCAGTTTCTCTCTTGTCAAGGTGCATACCCCAGCTGTGTGATTCATCGCTGGCTCGCACAGGCCATGAATGTCCTTCTACTCCTAATGCAACACCAATAAAACTAGAAGCCAGCCCTTATGCCAGAATCCAATAAGGATCATTGGGATTTGGCCCCTGTTGCTGTACCCATCTCGTGCGTCAGACAATCGATGGCAGACAATGGATTCGGCCGAATCGTCCCCTCACACCTGTCCACAGCCCCCCCTCAGTGTAAAGAGACATTCAATTTACCTGAGGAATATTTGGGAATTATGGCCTGTTGGCGTTAGTATAGTCACTTGTTCAGGTTCCGTTCGTCTCCGCGGTGGATCCAACTGCTTGTAATGAAGTTATATTTTAGTCTCATCTTTTTATGTATGTATTGATTCTACTTCTGGCTACCGTTTAGCTACATCGGGGAGAACTTCGCCGGGTCCTATCTCTCGCAACGTCTGCTCCTGAACAGGCATTTCGTGTGATTAGCTGCTGGCAATTATTCGGTCACCTCGGAGTAATTTCTTCAAGAACAAAGTTAATTGGTTATCATCCCCTTTTCATTCTCAAGTGGAAGGTGCAGCCACGGGTGTCTCTGCTCTTGTGCTACGACTTCCTTCCCCATCAACTAAAAACTACCAGGATAAACACGCAGTAGCAGCTTTGACAACATGTATCATGGTCATTTAGAGCACATGCAGAATTTATTGGAAAATCTCTGTTTACAAATTGAGGGTTATTTACAGATTGTGGCTACAGCTTGGACCCTCACTGTTCTGCTATACGCCATAATTCATCATTTTTAAAGCCTGCTGGAACTTAAAAAGCGCACATTACTTTATTTCTCGCTCAAATTATGAAAGTGTTTAATGGGAGTTCCCCCAAACCCGTCACACCAGACCAAAAGTGATTCACAAATGAGCGCTGCTATTTAGTAAAACCCGACTCAGTGCTAGATTGAGACTGAGTGGGGAGTTGCGAGGATTTGTGTGGGTTTCGGGCCAGTGGGAGTGAGGAGTGGGGAGCGGTGCCGGGCGCGGTGCTTCAACATTCCAGGAATCCGTCCACGGTCAGCCTCACGGTCGTGTGATTCTGAGTTGGGTGCAGAGGAGGCCAGTGAATGGATGACTCTAGCCCACACGACATAACTCCAGAGTGCATTCCCAAAAACACACACAGCCCACACACTTGAACAGTTGCATTTAAATATAAAATGCATCCAGTCGGTAGATCACAGTATCGATAAATCTGGTACCTGGTTCAAAGATGCAGTGTGTAATTGGTACACATTCATGACTTGTTCTTGATCTTTGCATTTCGTTGTGCTTAGAAATGTGTTTGTGTTACTCTATCTAAATCTTAGTTTTTCTGACTACTTCCCTTCCCTTTCCCTTTCCCTTTTTTATATTATTTTAATGAAACCAAAATTAGCTGATATCACCCAACATTCTAATTTATTTACTTGAATATACATGTATACACTTGTGGACAAAAGTTTACATACCCTTTTTCATAGAATATGAATGATAGCACAAAAATCTTGTTTTAAGATAAGATAAGATAAGATTGATCTCACAATGGAGAAATGTACTTATAACAACATCTCTATGGGGGTGCAAAAACAAAAGAAAAATGGTTTGCAAACAGTAGTAATAATACTGGAATAGGGTAAAAATATGATAATGAAATAAGTACTTTAGTACGTTCTCATGGTTAGTGGTTGTGCGACGCCATTTAGTGAGTTTACTCTTTTGAAATCACGATGAAAGAGAAACTGCTCAAATGTCCCTGATCTAACGTTTACATGACCTTCGACAACTGCCAGGAAAAAAGCTGAAATATAGGACACTTTGTAAACTTGTTATCAGAGACATTTGGCTACTTTTAGCCAAACAAACAAATGTACAAAAGTTACATATTCAATAAATATGCAGATGAAGAAAGGAAATAATATATTTGATTATGGTTATTAATACCTGGGATACAGTCGGCACATGAATGTGCCACTAGTAACTACATTCAATACAGGATTCAAATGAGTTATCAATATTAGGTAAATATATTTCTTACTGTACTTTAACTGTGACTTGGAAGAAGGGGTAGGAGTCTACAAGTTTTTACTTCTTCCCACTCCTTTTGAGCATATGGAAAAGCTTTGTCACCTTGCAGGGCTTTACATACTTCTCATTGTTCTGTTGTTCTTGTTGTAGTTCTTGTTGCTCAATAAATCTCAATAAATGAATAGTTAAAAGCATAAACAAACAGGTTTTTTGGCAATTCATTCTGTCAGGGTGTGTAAACTTTTGGCCACAACTGTATATTGCTGCCAGAATCCTCCTGAAATCTACTGTGGATTTCACCGCCGTATTTCAACCTCCTTCGTGTCTTCTATTATGGTTTAGTTTAAAGCCTTACCTGATAATGCTAATGATTAAAAAACAACCAACATGGAGTGATGTTTTTCACCACATCTTCGTCTGTCGTTTGATGAATACATTTCTACATTCCACCCATTGCTCGGACATTTTGGCATGCAAACTACGACGTTACAGTAAATCAACTTGCCTTGTTGTACACAATGAAGCCAATAAATTGCCTACCCCCAGCTTCAACTTGTTGCTGCAAGTCGATAAGGTCTTCTACCCTATCTGTGCTCAAATCAAGTTGCAAGATGGCTTCACTCCAAATCTCCCTTCGCGCTACAGGCCCTTTCTACCCTTATATGCATTTCACTCAATACTGAGCACACACTATCACACACACACATACGTACAATAGGCCTGCTGTAGCATCCTCTGCACGCATGTGGGTGGTAGAAGGAGAGCAGAGGAGCCAAAGAAAAAGACAGGCCTAACCCTTTCCCCTCGGCTGCTGGAAAGTGAAACTTGTGAGTTCTCTTCTTCCTCCCCCTCTGTGCAGTGTTTGATAGCGTAGCACTGGCAGCCTCTGTGTGTGCCCCCCTGCCCACTCGCTCCCGTTTGTGTAGTTTGTGGTGGCCAGCTGCTTGCAGAGTTGCAGTTGTACGTGAGTGGGTGGGTGAGACTGGTTTCCTGTGCTCCTCAGGGCTCCGCTCCAACAACCACTGCGGCGGCAACGCAGTCCGGCAAGGGGCAAGCGGGGCCAAAATTCAAAACAAAACTCCCTCTCCTGCCGCTACTGCTACCACTGCTGCTACTCTTTCACCACCTCAGCATCAACCCTCGCCATCTTCATCATCATCCTCACCCTCATCCGCTCCTCCCACGCCGGTCAACCCCGACGAGCGACGCCCCCTGGAGGATTTGGATATGGAGGTGGAGGAGGTTCCAGAGGGCTCAGAGCTCTCCGCCATGCCCCAGGTAAGGACTTTCAGAGTGGGTTCGCTGCAGGCTCTTCTCCGGTTCCTATCTCCCCAAGTTGAGTTTCATCACATTGGATGACCAAAGTTTCTTATTAAAGTTACAAGCACAAATGTATCCAGGCTATATCCATATTTCTATGCTCCAGATGTCACACAGAAATGTATTGGATCCTTAATCCTTATACAATTTCAATGTGTTTTCAGTATACAGCCAAACGTTTACATATCCTTTTAATCTTTTGGCCATTTTCATAGAATATGAATGATAACACAAACATCTTTTTTCCTCTCATGGTTAGTGGTTGTGCGAAGCCATTTATTCCAAAGAACTGAGTTTACTCTTTTGAAATCATAACGAAACAGAAACTACTCAAATGTCACCTTCAGTACAGGACTCTGACAAAATTGGACTCTCTGAAATGATGTTTATTTCAAGATGCACAATATGTAAACTTTTGATCAGGGACATCTGGCTAGGTTTTAGTTGAAAAGCATAAACAAACCGCTTTTTCGACAATGAATGGCTTCATGCAACAACTAACCATGAGTGAAATAAAGGCTTTTGTGTTATCATTCATATTCTATGAAATGCATAAGTTCATGTAAACTTTTGGCCACAACTGTATGTACAAGAGGGGTAGGGTTCTGTACGTACTTCTTTTAAGCATCTCACATATGAGAGCAAGATTAAGACTAAGCAAGATTCTTTCTCGGGATCTGAAAATGGGTCCCTGGGCGCTATACAGGAACGATAACCTTTTTTTCTATTGGTGTCTGTTACGCCCTTTGAGATGACTCCTGTTGTGATATCGGGAGATTCATTGATTGATTGAATAAAGTGTACAAAATGGTACAATATCATCTTCTGTCAATGCTCAACTTGGCTTTGATACACATACAACTGTGCTGCCTACTAATTATTGCATTTACCCAGAACATTGGCATGAAAACCAGTGTGAACAATACTTAAGATGGGGAAGAATAGTGAGACTTGCATTGAGCTGCAATTTCTTTGTATCTGTTCGCATTTTGTGATGTTACTTCTGTGATATCTCTTGTGTTTTGTTTGTATTTCTCTTGTGTTTTTTCATCCTTTCACATTTCCATTTTAAGCCTCCGACTCGTTTTTATTTAACCGACAGTGTATTAATAAAGCAAACCTTTTCATTCAAATGAAGCACCGTGTTGAGGTATTAGGCAGTAATGTAGTTTATAGTGCTAACATTCACATTGCACAGTCACAATGGCAGCGATGGCAGATAGCGCATGAGATGGGGATGAGCAAAATCAATATGAGTAGACAATGAGAGGTTTGCACTCATAGCTCAGGAAATTGTGTTTTTTTTTCCCTGTGTATTTTAGTGTGGAGGTGGCAGACGGTGCATTGGAGTTTAGTGCCAGTTTATGTGTAAAAGTAGTATTTGCCGTGCTTGTCGGGGTGTGTGTCTAGGTCCAACCTCTCCCATCTATGTGGACAAGCCATCTGCCGTCCAGCGCATGGTGTCCTGTTCTGAGCGAAGAGCACATGGAGGGCAGAAGAAGCGGGAGGGGGTGAAGGAATGACGGGATGGGCTTAAAGAGTGCTGTCAGATGGGACAGGCCAAATAGGAGAAGTCAGGCCCACAGACGGACAATTAAGACTATTAACTAATATAACATGCCATTAACATTTTCTGTTATTTCAGTCTGTCACCTACTTCAGTTTTCTTACTGTCCAATCTGTCCACAACTTCATGTGATTGTTCTTTTCTACAGCTGGCTTTAATACATACCCTGCTGCATGCTCATACAGTTTTATACATACTTTGATGTTCAGATACTTGATGCATGTAATGTTTGCATTTGCAGAAACATGAAAAGGCCAGAGACAATGAGAAGGAGAGCTGCCCAGGTACAGTTTATGCCTTTAATGTCTGTTTGTACATTGGACTCTTTGCTCTGGCCTCACACTGTTGCTTCTGTTGGTCTTTGCAGCTCTGGACAGTGACCAGTGTCTGGTGGAGGGGGATCAGATGGCAGAGGGGAGCACTGGCACTGGGACCAAAGCCTTGGAGGAGTTTGTGGAGAGTGCACCAGGGGGCGACAGAGTCCTGCCAGAAATTGGTGTGTGGCCTGAGAAGGGCTTAGCCTGCACCCTGTGCAAACGGCTGTTCTTCAGCTTGGAGCAGCTGCGGGAGCATGAGTACCACCACACCCTGTCCCTCATGGCTCTGTCTATGGACTGGCCCTCTCAGTCCCTCCAGCCCACACAGTCCACACAGTCCCTGAGTCTGCAGCAGAGCCTGTTCCGACCTGCGTTGGCTGACTCTGCACCAACACGGTACTTCTGCACCCAGTGTCCTGCCAGCTTCACTTTGAAGTCCAACGCTGATCGCCACGAGAAGACCATTCACATGAAGAAGAAGATGATGCAGTGTGTGTATTGTCTCAAACACTTTCGCGATCGCACAGACCTGCACCGCCACCTGTCCTCTGTGCACTCCAGAGAGAGGGAGCACCCCTGTCTCACCTGCAGCAAGGCCTTCAGCACCCTGAAGAACCTGGCCACGCATGCCAAAGTGTGCTGCCAGACAGGCACCGGCTCAGGGGGCATGCAGACTCTGTGGGGTGGGCTACCAGGGGAGTCCACTGAAGCAGATCTACAGCTGTTAAAAGCTTATGTGCTATAATGGAACTCAACTGAAAAGGGAAAGCTTTTTTACTTCTAATCAGCTCTATTTTTGTATATGTCTGTCGAAACTGTGTCTAAACTGTTACTATGCAAAACAGAACCTCAAAGTATAGGCTGAAGTGAGCCCACACCAGTGACCAGGTGCTCTTATGACTCTGGGAGCAGACGATGTGTGTTTTTTCCTGCTGCCTCATCAACTCAAACCACTGACTCTGTCGCCAGTCACCAGTCTGACTACCCCTCCTTTTTAGGCAGGCTGATCTTTATCTCACAACCAGCACATTAAGGGCACTTAAACCACTTTTGCAAAGAACACCAGGACTCACAGTTCACACAATCACTCCACCCTCAGGATCCAAGCAGTACTGCAAGATAAATGATGAGGATACTCAAACTTTTCAGGGTAACGAACATAGTATCGCTTCTTTAATGGTATCGGTGACAATGAATCCATAGCATATAGACCCTGCCCTTAAGGGTCAACATGTCAGGATTCCACCCTCTGTCAGACGAGTGCAGATAGAGGGTAAAACAATAGGCCAGTGTCTGCTGCTCGACCCGGGTGGTGGGGGGGTGGGGGGGTGGGGGGTGTCTCTGTCCCTGCACATCTGTGAGCTTTGTAGTGTCTGGGATTGACCACAGCCCATTGATAATTGGTCCTTCACGGCTCCAACCTACTTTACCCTCATCGCCTCATGTGATACGGGGAGAAAAGGGGCGAGCGTGGATGCAGTTCCTTCCACTTTCTTCTTCCTTTCACCCGTGGCTTTTCCAGAAGGTTATGAAATATGTAAAACCACAATACTACGGCCGCTGGTATGAATGATTCAAATCAATGCAGCCCGCGCCGATAGGACTAAAGCTCAAGGATCCATTAGAGTGGGCATAAAAACTGGCTGTCGCATTGTTGCTAATGTAAATTCACACCTATCGCTGCCAAAACGCTCTCACTAAGTTTACAGCGGGCTCCGGTCCGCGACTCTCGGAAACAAAATACCTTCGTCACTCGCGCCGTTCTCGTGGATTGGAGTTGTGATGTGAAATCCCAGGAGGTCTTTCGTATCCCTCTGTATGTGTATCTTGTTTTATGAAATGGTGTATTTTCTTTTTTTGTTTGTTATAATCAATTGGGTGTCTGTAACAAAAGGGTCTCGATGCCAAATGATTCGTGAAAGTATTTTCTCAGGTAGCACATTCTGTACTGGGCAGCTCCAATGTAATGAAGTCAGAGGGCAAAATCAGGCTTATATTTATAGCTCATTTTGCCACTTTTTTGTAAACATTGTAAAAGGTAATTTGTATTGTACATTGAATATAGCCAATATTAAATAAGAAGAAATTTGTAAGCGTATTGTCATCTCTTTTTAATCACCGCTATGTAGTTTTTAGTGGAATGTTCTGTCCAGTGTTTTGCTTTTGCATGCTTTCTGTTGCCGTCGAGTGTTTAATGGCAGCCCATTTGCAAATGGAGGTAATTATATTGTAGCACTTGCACCCCTGTATTGTGCCTGACCCCTCCTCACTGTAACTGTTTTGCGGTTGTGTGTGAATCCAGATAAATTCCTCAACGTGTTCTGTCTCTTTCTTTAGCGATTCTCCCACGACTGACGTTTCTTGCCCGGTTTGGAGCAGTCATTCTCAAACTACAATCGGGTTGAAAAAGAAAAAAAAAACAGAAGAAGTCGGGAAGATAGTGTGTCTCATTTGACCTGGTTCAGACCTTGTTTGTCCAACCTCTAGTCCGGGGTTGGTGTTGATTTAGCCGTGTTCTTACCTGTCTATTGTTTTAGTCTTGAAAATATGTTTGCTGTAGCTACAACTTGGTGAACACTTGCTCTCTAGATCCTCTTAGCTTTGTGTCTCTGCCTATCCCCCCCCCCATTGTTCCCCTGCTCCTCCTCCGTGTCCATCCCTTGTCCCCGGCAGAGTTTTCCCGTCGTTCTTGCACACTGACTGTTGTATGGTGTTTATAGTGTATCTCTCTGCCATTATTGCTTTAGTATGAAAGGAGCGCGGTTGCCAGGGAAACTGTAGCTTCGGCAGGGATTGGTGTGACCATGGGAATTGATGGTACATTTCTGAGACTATGGCTGACACTAATTAAAAGTATAAGTAAACCCAACAAAAAGTGACATTGGTTCTTCAGTTGTGTCAAAATAATACAATTAAGTAGAATTATGTCTTCGAAATAAGATCAGCGTGGGTTTGTTTTAAGAAAAAGTTCAGTAGGTGTTAAACAGAGCCGACATAAGCCTATTGGTATTTCAAAAGTGAGATGAAAAAAGAAGATTTACCCTCCTCAAATCATGACATAAAACAGGGGTACCCAACGGGCCACTCTCTGGGGTTTGATTTGGCCCTTGAGATGCTGCCTGTAAGCAGTATCTACTTCCATTACTTTGTGCATTGAGTAGACTGTCAGAAGTTACTATTAACTCCAACAGCATGTCTGACTCAATAGTCATTAAAGGATCTGTAATAATAGATTATTAGCATTTAATCTTTCTACATGTATAACTCTATCTCTATCTAACTATCAAATTATCAAAATTATCACAAAAAAAAATACAGCACGCTCCTTATGACCAGCTAGACATAGAAAATTACATTTTTTTGCAGTGACTAATCAAAGAATAACCTATTTAAACATCATATTTGGCTTCTTTTAGTCAAATATGATGTCCCCAGAAAAGCTACAATTCAGGTCTAAGGAGAGGTCAGAGGTGAGAAGAGAAACACATGTTTGATATTTATGTATTTTTTATTTTTTTAGGGGGGAGGGCTACAAATGCTTGTAGGCTATTTTATTTTATGTACGTATTGGGTGAAAGATTATGCAGTGCTCAAAAGTTTACATACCATTTTAAGTTTACATACCCCTTTAATTTTTTTTGCCTTTTTTCATAGAATTTTTCAAGAATTGTTCAGGAGCAAAGAAAAACTCACTTCAGCTGAAATACAGGACTCTATGACAAAATTGGACTCTGAAAAAATGGTCTTTGTTTCAAGATGCACAATATGTCAAATTTTGATTATGGATATTTGGCTAGTTTCTATTTGAAAAGCGTAAACAAACAATAAATGGCTTTACACAACCACTAAAATAATAATAATAATAATAATGTAATAGTCCGCTCTTTCAACTGAGTGTGAACTACTCAACCTAAATATGACTGGAGCAGCAATAAAACATGTTGAGACTTTGGAAGTGCTATTATTCATTATTGATTAACTTCACAAACAAATAACCAAATGCACATCTGGCTTTAGTGTTTCATGTGTCATTGTTAAACTCAAAGCTAATCTGGCTTGTTTTTCTCTCCTCTTTTCCCCACAGTGAATGACTTCACAGTCATCCGGAAAAAGTTCAAGTGTCCCTACTGCAGTTTCTCGGCTATGCACCAGTGCATCCTGAAGAGGCACATGCGCTCACACACCGGAGAGAGGCCCTACCCCTGCGAGATCTGCGGCAAGAAGTTCACCAGGAGAGAGCACATGAAGAGACACACGCTGGTGAGTCACCACTAGGGGGCAGTATAGAGAAACATATCTTACAGGGGATTTTGATTTAGAATAGGGACAAAATAAAGACATTTCATAATATATATGAAGAGTTCATTTGCAAAAGCAGATATCTCCGTTTTGAATTCTTTGCCAAATTGTTCTAGATTTTGATGACCTTACTCTACAGGTGACTCGAGTAAAACTAAAGTTAAATCAATTTAATGAAGAACAAGTTACTTAATATGCCTGGTCCACTAATATAGGTTTGGTTATTAAAAAACAAGCTACACAAAGGGAAAATCACAAGCAAATGTTGATTTTTGTAAATGGCACTTATCTGTTTTTGCAAACGAACTCTTCATATTATAATGTTGTATGACAATACGTTTGAATGTTTATTATAATTAAGGTAAGTTTGCTGTACTGAAAATACACTTACACACAAATTATATTTATGAAACACTGCTAAATTGTTATTAAATTTAATTGTTACCTAAATGTTTTCATATTTTTATAATAATAATGATATAATTGTAAGTGACTGTTGTAAACAAAACAATAATCTATCAATAGATAGTCAAGAAAGCAGCAAAGTGGCAGCTGAAGGAAATGTAGTGTTGCAGCCCCCTTACACATCCAAAGATCTCCTGAGGCCCCCGATGATAAGAATTCACGCTTTTTAAAATAAAATGTCATGGTTTCCCAGTAGTTTTTGGCTAATTTTACATATACAGAACAATGAAACAGTGACAATAAGGTTAATTACACTATATATTAACAAATTCATATACATTTCTGTAGAAAAATCTATTTATTTTGATGTAATTGATTCATGGACAACCTTTGGACATATATCACAGTAAACATGTTAGTGGACCAACACAGGGACATAAAAGGTCACATAAAAGCATTTGAATTTTACAGTGTGTTAGATTAAGCAGTATTTACCAGTAGTGACCTGGAGCTAATCGAGTTCTTGACTCTTTTCTTTGCTCTTCATATTGTTTTGAACTAATGTTAGTCTATGGACAATGTTTGTCAGTACCCAATGGTGGACCTACTGGTAATGTTCATTTTACAACATTAGACACTCCATCCCAAACAAGTTCCTGGATGTTAATTATTATTATCTTAGAAAATGACAACAATGCCTTTTTAAATGTTGTATACGTTTTCTTGGACTCCAAAGTTGACTCTGAATATTGTTCTCCTCTGACAGGTCCACAGCAAAGACAAGAAGTACGTGTGCAAAGTGTGCAGCAGAGTTTTCATGTCGGCCGCCAGCGTCGGCATCAAACATGGCTCCCGTCGTCATGGCGTCTGTGCCGACTGCTCTGGGCGAGGCATGGCCGCCCTCCTGGACCACAATGGAGAGGTGGGCGGAGACATCTCCCCGGAGGAGGAGCTGTATCCTGGCGAGCGCTTCCAGGATGACCAAGCGGAGTGTGACGGAGACGCGGAGGAGGAGATGATGGCGGATGGTGAGATGATTGGGGAGACAGAGGAGGAGAAATGGAAGGACTCAGGGATGAGCGACAAGGCACAAGGCGCGCTGGACAATGACAAGGAGGAGAGCGATTCATCAGCACAGGACGGGGAGCAGCAGAACGGGACAGACAGGGACTTCACCTGGATCTCCTAGGACCAGCCCGCCTCCGCCTTAGCTCCTGATGAAGCTCCAGCTCTCTCTGAGGCAGAATCACAGCTGCTCTTCTTTTGACCCACCCGTCCCGCAGTGGATGGGCCTCCCACTGAATGGAAACGGTGTGGGGTAATGCGCGACAATGATCTCCAAACCTTGATGTGACTTTATAAGGCGACTTTGAAGACAACGGCGGCTCAAGCTTCTTCTGCTTTACCTCCTTCACTTCTGATGCAGTGTTTAAGTGTCTGTTTTTGTGCTGGGTTCTGGCCACACACCAAGGCCCCGGACTTTGTTTGCCTGTTCACAATCGCGGTGGACTTCCCAAGAGGGCACTGACTGGACCATCGCCCGTAATGTTTTGAAAAGTGAAGGGTCCAAAATCTATTGCAAAGAGAAGTGTGTTTCTGTTGATGAGATTCCTACTGCCACAGACTTGCACTTTAACTGACTCCACTTTTAGCCCTGAACCATGGTTTACATTTTTGACCTTTTATCAAATTGGTGACCGCACCTACCTTTAAGGATATACCCATATCCTCCTGACTGTTAACACAATGGAGAATCACTGAAGCAGCAGTTTGCTGTCTGTGTACAGTCTAAGCCTTTCAGTGAGTTGCTCCTCAATCTTTTCTCTCTTAAATTGATCCATTCCAAGAGATTCTGAAACTGTACATACAGTTTGCTCAAAACGGGACTTAAGTGTGCGTGAGTCTGTCTGTGTGTGTTGGAGAGGGGTAGAGAGAATGTACCACACTTTTCCACATTAAGTAGGAGTTATTTGGGAGTTTGGGTGTCCTCGGTCCTGATTG
Organism: Lesueurigobius sanzi; assembly: GCA_900303255.1. Taxonomy (NCBI): domain Eukaryota; kingdom Metazoa; phylum Chordata; class Actinopteri; order Gobiiformes; family Gobiidae; genus Lesueurigobius; species Lesueurigobius sanzi. The sequence continues at coordinate 19,882 of OMNZ01052461.1, forward strand.
GCACAAACGGGACAGAGGTAGATCTTCTCGTGTTTCTGTCTGACACTGGAGTTTGGACCTGAGAGCCTGGTCTCTCTCATGATGAGGATGAGGATGAGGGGCTGCCTTCCTTTTTTCCTTGTTCCTCAGTCAATGTGATTTCTAATCAGAATATGCAGATCACATGTAATCATTTTAATCATTTTAGGTAAAATATAAAAAAAAAAAATCAAGAGTTTAATATACTTTGTTGAAGTTATTTATTGGAGACATTTGGCAAAGTCATTTGCTCTTCCTCCTCTGTCTGATGCAAGAATGTTGCGTGTGTGTTGTTAAAAGAGCTTATATTGTTTCCTTAAGATGATTTCCATGTTTTTGACAAAGGTTTTTCACAGTTCCATTGAGGCAGATGTCTTATATAAGATTATGATTACTGTTGTTGATGTAACTAATGATTATTAATTATTATTATTAAGTGCTGGATGCTAAGCTTTATTGTGTGCTCTTTTTTGATATTTTATATCTTGTATAAGAAAAAGCTTTTATACTTTGCCTTGTTGTGGACAGCAAGCCATGGGGCTTTTCTCGACCTTTTCTTGTGCCAGTTTACGCTTTTCTGTCGTATTTGCTTTTGAAACAAGGGAAACACACACTTCTGTTAGATATTGACCACACATGTATTTAACACATGCTTTTGGCATCAGATATACACTAATTGATGAGTACCAAAAACAATCTTGTATACATTAAGTGCTTTTGTTTCTGTGTGTGCAGGTGCTTCTTTATCGTGCTTTTGTTGTTTCACCTTTGGTTCAAATCTGTCACTATTCGTCACGGTTTTGCAAAGTGCACATTTTATGGTATTATTGTGAATATGAAGGGCTGTTTATGGGCCTTTTGAAGACTGCATCAGCTAATTAGACCGACTCACATTACCTTCACTCTTTATCACTTGCAATCACCTAAGTAAGAAAACAGCACATAGTCAGAGCCATTCCCCGTGTCGCATCCTATGTTGTTTCTATAACGCCCCACAAAGGGAAAGGCCAGCTCTGCCCCACTGCACTCTGGGAAACATGTGAGTGCCTCTGTGCTTGAAGTGCCCCGGACTGCACTTCCGAGTTCCCCAGCAATTTCCTTAAGGCATACTCAATCTCTGTTTAACGCGACGATTACGCGCTAAGAAGAAGAAGAAGAAGAACAAATGGATGAATGTTCCTGGGTGTGGACAGATCTCAGTGATGTCCTGTACATGTGGCCACTGAGGGGCTTCTGTACATGTGTCTGTGGCCTCGCCCTTCACTCTGGAGTCTGGACCCATCCTCCTATACGCAGTCAGCGCGGGTTTCAGGAAAAAACCTCCTCCATCGACCCTTTCAATATGTGCCTCGATTGCTTTCCACCTGCGACTACAGTGTCCCCATCATGGTCCGTTTCAAAATAAGACCGGTCCGATGTTTCGTCCACCCATTGCTGTGCGTGGGGTCCTTGCGGTTCTTTGTTCTTCATTTGAAATGCATGTTTGTATTGATTTTTGTCATACCAAAGTGATGTCTTCTTTCGGGTATCTGCACACGACCCTCTCATTCCACTTGATGCAAAACTGGAATCGCTGGCTCTATCTACTGCAGATGAATTATGGGTATTTTCTAGATGTGTACAAATGGCAATCCTCATTTAGCCTGTATAGCTTGACTTTACACGTGCAAAATCATGAAGCCATAGATATGGGTATATTGATATTACGCTATGGATTGGCGCTTTTTACTTTTAATTTTGTAATACTAAGAGTGATGTGTGTAGACCTTCATATATATGGATTTGTTATTACTATCTTATTATTTATTTATTTTCTCGAGTTTCTGGAGATCTTTGATTCGTACAAGGTCGCACTTGAAGCTTGGTGTTTATTTTTATTGGGATTATTGTTCAATATTGACTTTATATTGATGATTACTTAAACCTGTGTTTGTAAAATGTGTTCAATAATCAAAAGACTGTCCTGTTTTACTTCTGTTTTGTTTTTCGGGCAGATGAAGTGCTCTTGTGAAGATTTTTTTTTTTTCCTTTTGTTGTTAGTACTGATCACAAAAAAGAGAAAAACATTTTTACAGTCAACTGCCTCCTGATGTTGGGGTCAGCCCAATCGCCATTAAAGCCTCTTTTGAACTACGTGTTTAATGGGAAAATTAGCTTGACTATTATTTGCAAAATCCAATCAATCTCAATAAATTTTGAAATTGCTGCTGTAAAGAATTTACCTTTGTGTGCCTGTGTCTATGTTGAACTGTGTGATGTCTGACAGCTGTCCACCAGGGGGCACTACAGATGCACCGAAGATACACTGGAGGTCAATATCAATGAAACTAAAGGCGAGAGACCGCAGTACTATACTATAGTACTTTATAGGTCAGCGGTGGAACAAGTACTCAATATTCTTACTTAAGTAAACGTGCAGATACAGGAGCAAGAATTTACTTAGGCAAAAGTGAAAGTATCAAAGTATGCAATGTAAAATGTACTTTATAAGTATAAAGTAAAAGTATTTCTGAAGAGATTAATGTGCAGGATTTTTTTTTAATTTTTATACTTTTAATCAAACCGGGACTAAAATCAGGTGTAAACAAGGTCTAAACTAGGTCTAAATCAGGACTTAACCAGGTCTAAACTAGGTCTAAATCAGGTCTAAACCAGTTCTAAATGAGTAAACCACTAACTCCGGTCTAAATCAGGTCCAAACCAGGACTAAACCAGGCCTAAACCAGGACTAAACCAGGACTAAACCAGGTATAAATGAGTAAACCACTAACTCCGGTCAAAACCAGGTCTAAATCAAAACTGAACCAGGTCCAAACCAGGTCTAAACCAGTAAACTACTAACTCCAGTCAAAAGCAGGTCTAAATCAGGTCTAAATGAGGACTAAACCAGGTTTACACTGGAACTAAACCAGTTCATCTTAGAGAGGTCACTTTGACAAAAAAATACTTTTACTTTTAACCCAATTAAAAAATGTAGTGGAGTAGAAAGTACAGATACAGGCTCTGAAATGTAGTGAAGTAAAAGTAAAAAAATATTCATCATAAAATGTACTTAAGCAAAGTAAAAGTACCTATAATTTGTACTTTATACTTGTACTTGTACTTTTTACTT
>OMNZ01052472.1:0-13887 GCA_900303255.1 Lesueurigobius sanzi
AATACTGAATACTTGTCTTAAAATGTATTTTGTAACGCATTCAGTTACTTTGCCTAATCAGTGTACTGTATTCTGAATACTTGGATACTTTCATCTTCATTTGCATTATATTTTTGTATAAATATGGTGAATGACTAAAATATGTAGCAACACTTTTAGACCAACTGTTGTCTCTCTCTTCTTCCTCTCTCTTCTTCCTCTCTCTCCCTCTCTGTCTCTCTTCTTTCACCCTCTCTCCTTCCTCTCTCTCTGTCTCTCTTCTTTCTTTCTTGCCCTCTCTCCTTCCTCTCTCCCCCTTTCCTCGTCTCTCTCTGCTTCCTCTCTCCCCCTTTCCTTCCTCTCTCTCCTTCCTCTCTTCCCCATTCCTTCCCCTCCCTCTTGTTCTTTCTTTCTCTCTCCTTCCTCTCTCCCCCTTTCCTTCCTCTCTCTCCTCCCTCTCTCCTTCCCTCCTTCCTCTCTACCCCTTTCCTTCCTCTCTCTTCTTCCTCTCTCTCCTTCTCCCTCTCTCCTTCCTCTATCGCTCCTTCCGCTCTCTCTCTTTCCTTCCTCTCTCTCTCTCTCTCTCTGTATTCCTTTGGTATTTGAAAAGTAACTGTATTCGAAATACCATTAAATGAGAGAGTATTTGTACCTGAATACAGTTACTCAAAATGAGTATTCTGAATACGTATTTTAAATACATGTATTTAGTTACTCCCAACACTGCTGTCAATTCTGTCGTGGCCTAAACCCAAACCACGAGAAACAGGAGAGAAATGAGTGCACCGTGAATCCTCCTACTACTGCTACTACATTTTAGCTTAGTGTAATAAAAAAGTATATAAATAATATTTAGATTATATTTCAAGCAACTAACAGCTGCTCAAAAAGGAGCGGGATAAAGTTTAACTATGAATTCCCAGCGCCATCTCTCAAAGTACATTAGATGAACTTCATCCCATTTCTTAATTAAATACAGCACCCTAGTTTTTCTTCATTTTTGTGCCTTTCAAACATCATATCTTTACATTACAGCAGTAGTAGTAGTAGTAGTTGTACCTCAGACACGTTGGAGTTGGCGTTGGGGCTGCGCGGCGCGTGGTGGCTCAGTGCGGACAGACAGGCCAGTATCAGGTGAATGGCTCCGATCTCCAGGGCCATCCTCCGCAGCAGGACGCCGTCGTCTGTGGTCAGCGGCGTGGAGCTGAACAGCGCTCGCAGCACGTGGAACGGCAGAGTGGGCAACACGTTCGCCGACGGAGACTGGAGGATGTGACCTGGACAGCAACACTCGGTTAATACATGGCTCAGAAGGAGACAGATTCAGATTCAGTTTCACCAGGAATATTTAGCTAAATGTTACTTATGTCATGCAAGTAAATTTAAATAAGACATTAACTTTCCATAACTGTGACCAAGCAACGATACTGAACATAAGGGCCATGAGAGAGTCCAAGTACTGGCCTTAGAATATAGACTCTTCTGTGGCACAAATAGACACTTTTTCAACTTTTTTACAAAACATTTGAAAGTTATTCAAGTACAATTAATACCAATCACTGGCTTTATCCATCAAACTCAAAGTTATAAATTCATTTCAATATCAACAACAACAATATCACAGGCTTTCCAGACAATTTCCTTTTTGATTTTTTTTTATCAAACAAGGACATGATTATCTTTTGCAAAAATAAATGATTAGATTTAGATTTAATCAAAGTATTTTTATTCTTATAACAACAGCAGTAACAATAGCTGTTACAATGGTAGTACCAGAACAATCATTCAAAATGTATTAAAATAACTTCATACCTAGAAGTAAAAGTAGGGCTGGTTGTTTCTGTTGTTAACCATCTGTTTCATTTTCCAATAAAATAAGGCAACTTTTCAGTTTCCAAATTTAAATGAGACTTTCTAAGCAAAAGGCAGAACAGATTTTTGTGGCTTGTGTGTGAGATGGAAACTCATTTGTCTCATTTATTTCTACGAGGTTGAACAATGAGCTTTTTGTCACGCTCAGTGTCGATGCCATCAACTTTTGGGACCAATATATAATTTAAGCCAAAAAATATGCAAACTGTGAAAGCATGATGAGGGAAATAATGGAGGTAACAAGAATTCTAAGCCTCCACTTTTGATGGACATGAAGGATTCAATTATCCTTCATGTCCAGGATAATTGAATCTTCTGGAGCTTCTGTAATGGGAGTGTGGTTCATTGATCATATGCCTTTATGCCGAACCTCATGAAGTTTAGCAATCAGGAACATTTCTGACAAACAGGCGCCAAGATTCCGATGTACGATGAGAACATGAAGTGTCAAAGTGGTTACAAGTTTCTATTACACTTCAATAGCCTAAATGTGTAAATATTGGTAAACTATAGTTGTTGGAGAACCCTGTGTCCACTCACTTCCCTCTCCGTCGTCGGTGACCCCCAGCACCAGCCGGAGCAGACACTGGGCGTGCTTCCTCTCCTTCAGCAGGACCTCCGCGTAGCCGGGCAGCCGCAGGAACAGCCCGAAGGCGGCCAGCGAGTGGGCCGGGATGGGGGACATGGTCTGGACGGCGGAGGAGGACGAGGAGGAGGACTGGGGCGGCTGTTTGGTGATGGGAGTCGGGTCGGACGAGATGGACTCCGGAGCCTCGTACACCAGCTCCCCCGACTGCTCGATGGTCACCCACTCGAACTGGTCGCTGTCTTTGGGCTTCTCCTGAGACGTCGAGGGCACCACCGGAGCGCTGACCTGCTGAAGGAGGCGACAGAGAGACGGGGTTCAGGTAAGGCCACACTGGGGATCGATCCAGGCTACTGAAGTAAACTGTTGTAAAACACTAATGCATACACAAACCTGCCAACACCATCCAATACGCAATAACCGCTCAGCCTGGATAGCATTTTGAGTTAGTTTAATATCAAAATTTGTCAGGTTTGTGAAGGCTCTCAGTCGTCCAAAAATTATTCAACATAGTGAAGCTTAAAATCTGGCTTCCATTTTCAGAAACTTCTTTTTACTCTTGCATACAGTGAGGAGCACAATTTGAGACCTCTCCCTAATATCTAAGTGGGAGAACTTGAAAAATTGCAGGGTGTGCAAATACTTGTGTTCCTCATTGTAGGTGTGTTGTGTTGCTCAGCGACTGCCTCGAAACCTGACAAATCTAGAGATCTGTATGGAGGAATGGGCCAAAATCCCTGCTGCAGTGTGTGCAAACCTGATGAAGAACTAGGACCCGTTTGACCTCTGGAATTGTTAACAAAGGTTTTACCAAATATTAAAATTGTTTGACTGAAGTGATCAAATACTTATTTGACTCAGTAATATACAAAAATATTGTTAATAAATCATACAATATGATTTCTGGATTTGTTTTTTTTTTAGATTCTGTCTCTCACAGGGGAATTGCACCAACGATGAAAATATTAGACCCCTCCACGATTTCTAAGTGGGAGAACTTGCAAAATCACAAGGTGATCAAATACTTACTGGCCTCACAGTAAGTATGACAAGCTTGTGCCCTTTTGTATGTTAGAATTGTTTTAGGAAAGTAATGAATGACTCTGGATATGACTCACAACTTAAAATTAGCAAAAAATTAAAGCAAATATAAGGTATAAGGCGTTTATTAAGAATTAGATAATTTCATTGATGATTTAGTAATCGGTTTTTCATATTTAGATATGGTTGACACCCGGTTTAGTCCCGATTTGATCTCCTGTCCATCTTTTGGTCGCACTGCACAGCTATTTAGACCTTTGTCCTCCCGTCCAACCCATTTAGATAATGTCCCACTTTTTCATTAAAGGTAGATTTAGTGAATTGTGCCAAAACAAAGGTATTAAATGTCACTGTAAAGCATTACAGTGGTTTCCAGTCAGCATTAATCTAAATTTCTTGATCTTTTATACAATAAATTCACAAACAAAATACAAAAAAGTGTGGTCCAAGGCACATTTAACTGCATGTTCTGATGAAAACTGAATGAATATTCAAATTTTACTTTATTTCTCTAAATCTAATGTTACAATTTTTGTTAGAAATGATAAATGGATAGATTTGTTACATTGAGGCAGTAAGATGTGGCATTACAAAACCTTATTTTTTGCATACAATGTACAATATAGTGGCCAAAGCTTCCAGATAAGAATATTTTGAGACCTATATCTAACTGTATGTGTGGTTTTGGACCAAAATAGCAAAGGAAACTCTTAAGTGCAGCTCTTCCTGTAATCCAAGTTTTAATCTCATGTACATGTGCCTCCATGTCCCACCACGTCACACGACTTCACTACTTTTTGAGGTGCCAAATTTTGACCAGGCGGTACTTTGAGACCTACTGGATAAAATAATGAATCTCCCCGTTTTAAACTCCCTGTGCTCTTAATTTCAGGCCTAATTCCCCGGATGTCTAGTGAAACGTGGCGAGCCGCAGACCTGCTGAATGACGTCGGGGTAAAGCATGGGCAGCCTCTCGGCGATCAGAGCCAGTCCTCCCATCCCGGCGAAAACCTGGAGCGGCGACTGGACCGGCCCCGTGTCCAGCAGAGAGTCATCGCTACAGTCCGGGTCGTCGGAGAGAGACATGGGCTCCTCCTCCGGGCAGGGAGACAACACCTCCTCCACTGTGAACAAAACTAAATATGATCAGGGCGTGAAACACAGCGTGACACCAGAAGAAAGTCTTATGCGAAAACTGTTACGAGACACAAAGGAAAGTGATTGATCGACCATCAGAGAGACAGGTTTGAAGTTTGTGATGTTGAGGCAGGACATACTGCGATAAGCTATGAAGACCTTTTTATGCCACTAACACTAAAAATTACAGCTATACATCTGAAAGGGAAAATACCCTGCAAAATTAACTTGAAAGATTTTTTTATTGTTTAACGTTGGTCCTTCATTCAAAAACAGACCTGGAGCAGTTATTTAGCTTCATTAATAACCTTAACTCTCGCTGTGGTTGTTTCTTCTTCTGCTGTTTAAAATCTGAAGTGTATTTCCTGGATTATTTCTCAATGGTTAAATTAACACTGTATTGTAAAGATTTGGTTGTTTATTCAGTATTTTAAGAGAGAAAACTGTCCCAAAACATGAAAATTGAAAGTGTCTTCCCTGAAATTGATACAGCTTGCATGTAAAAAATATTATGACAACGATGCATCATTTATTGTCACGATACATTCATATATTAATTATTGCGACAGCTCCACAAAATCCCCATAAGACACATTCATCAAATACCAAATGCTATTCTCTCTGAAATAATATATTACTCTATTACAGAGAGTGCTAATTCCCAAAGTCTGATTAGTCTCGGGACAAAAGCGGACAGCGCTGGAGGACGTGAGCCCAGACAGACACTGCCCTTGTCCCTTCAGCGTCTGCAGATTCAAAAATAATCAAAAAAAACCACCAGGACGTCCCGGAAACCATTACAACGAAGACACGACGCGCTATTTTTATCCACACTCCGAGACGCCTGGACCTGAGCGGAGGAGAGAGCTTCATCTCCCAAAAGGACAGAACAGGTACAAAGTAAGGAATAAAAATCACTCAAAAAGCTTTTACAGCAAAGAAACAGCAACTCGATCCATTAGACACGACGCTGAAGGTGAAGGCAAAGTATAAAGTTTAATGCTCTTAAAATAAAAATGTACATTTGGGTATTTCACTGTGGACTTTCTTTGCAAACTATGGGCTTACAGTGGACATATCTTGCATATAAAGCTTAAAAATGTTCGTCAGGGTGTGCATTGATATTTAATGTTTAATAATTTGAAATGTTCATCAATACTAGCGCCAGGGCTGGTGAGGATTTGGTCTGGATCACCCCCTACAGCCAAGAGTGTGAGTCATGAGGTAAAAATTCTTTGATTTAACAATGTGCAGGGTCCACGCTATGAGACAGAACAGCTCAGAACTGCTCCAATACTGGATTATTGGCTTAAAGAGAAACTAAACCCCAAATCTAATGTCGGTGCATATCTCGGGTTTAGTGCTGGTCGTACCTTTCTCTGTGCGCAGCCTCTTGAAGGAGTCGGTCTTGGACAATCCGGGGTCGGAGATGACCTTTGACCCCAGCTTGACGGTGAGGTTGATGGACTGATAGCCCTGAGGAAGCTTCCTGTCGTAGAGCAGCGCGAGCAGCTGAGCCAGAGTCATCTCCGGAGGCAGCGGCTGACCTAAGGACCACACATGACCACGTGATCACATGACCACATACACCAACTAAACAACACTTGGACCAGACAGACTTTTGGAAGGAAATAATGAAGGTAAAGAAATTAATTTTTCTCTAAACATCTGAAGTAAAGGCTCACTGGAAAGTTTAATCCTCACATCGGTAAATAGGGAATTTATCTAGTCTGTTAGGAAAGCCATTTATTGCCAAAGAACTGAGTTTACTCTTTTGAAATCATAATAAAACAGAAACTACTCAAATGGCCAACACACAATTTCATACAAGTGATAAATCAACAAGGAGCTGGAGGAGAAAAAGACTGAGAATTAAGGTGTAAAGAAGCTGGAATTTATTTATTTTTTTATTTATTGTTTATTTGGTTGGGACAGTGCATGTTAATGAACACACATGAGAACCATGCATGTAAACACACCACTCCGGATTGTAGCCTTGGGCTAATTTGCATCCGTTGTCCCACACTCATACACACAAACACACTCTCATTCATCCTGATCTATTGTACATGTTTTTAGTGGTAGGGAAAACCGGAGCACCTGGAGGAAACCTACGCAGACACGGGGACAACATGCAAACTCCACACAGAAAGGCCCTGTCCTGGCCCGAGCACGAGCGCTAACCGCTGTGCTACCGTGCCGCCCGAATACCACATGTAGAGCTAACAGAAGCAGTATTGCAGTAGTATTCGTAGTATTTTAGTACCTGGCAGTAGCTTGTGGTACAGGTGGAACACTGGGACACTGATGGTCTTGTTGGAGGGGTCGACCCCAGAGCCGGAGCTGAGTTTGTCGCTCAGGACTCGGCCGCGGCGGGACGGGGGTCTGGGGGGAGTGGAGAGGGCGCGCTTCGACTGCGACTTCAGACCTGAGGCAGAACGAGGGGAAAAGGGTAAATACTCAGGTTGTGAGTATGAGTTTACATCAACAATAACAAAGTGGGAGCAGCGGTGGTCACCTGAGGCCACCACGACGCTGTAGTTGTCCTGGAAGCCGTTGTCCGCCTTCATCTTCTCCTTCTCCTCGTGGTTCTTCTTCTCCTTGTCGTCTTTCTGCTCGTTGATGAGTTTGGCCGTGATGCTCGGAGTGTCTGCAGATACAGCGTCATTTTATAAGAAACATTTCCCAGACCCAAACTCATGTGCAAAATACTTTGACATTAAGCTTGTGGCACACGTTTTCTCAGCCATATATGCAGCAGCCTTAACCACTAGACTGTCTAGGGCAGGTATGGGCAAACCTTTTGATGCAAGGGCCACACTGGGTTTTTGATCTTGCAAAGGGCTGGACTAGATATGGTACAAAGAGTAATGGGCAGCTCAAAGTACAATTATCAAAGTAGATCATCTAAATACATTTTCAAAAGCAACAAAAAAGCAGCAGGTATGAATTATCTTTCTTTATGTCAGTGAAAACATTGTGTGAACCCTTTTTAACCAACACCTATCAGGCTTAGTCTTGTTTGCCCACTTCTGTTCTAGGGCCTTGATTAAAAATAATGTATAAAACTCTTGGACCAAGTCAAATCGAAGTGTAGCAACACAAAACACCAGCAGAGGGCACTATAGTGAGTCAAATGCAGAGACGAATTCCTGCATTGTGAGATCAATAAACAACTATCCTATCCTAAAAAAACACATACACTAATGGTAATGGTGGGGTTTATACAGGTAGGAGCAAGTCAAATTTAATGCTTTTAATGCTATTTTAATGCCTACACACAAATATTTCTAAATATTATTACATTATTCTAAAAAGAAGTGTATAATGAATGAAGGAAACCTGAAAATTTAATAGCAAATTGGGCACAACAGGAAAGTTTTGAGCAAATATTTGTGTAAACCTGTGTAAAACGTAGAACTGAAATCTGTTTTTGTTTATATATTTTGAACTGTTAATCCTTTTTAATGCCTCACACAAACCCCGTAAAAGGAAATGAGCTGCAGCCAGTGTTTCTCTCTCCTAGATTCTGAGGGTTGGGGGCTGATTTGGTGGCGGCATGATGCTGGTGTGTGGTGATTCTTACCCGAGACTCTGTCCAAGACCTCGGCCAGTGTGGTGGAGATGGGCAGGTGCAGGGTCCTGTACTTGTGCCCCGCTCCGTACATGGGGTGCTGGATCATGTGACTGGTGGCGTTGATGCGTCCTTTGTACAACTGAGACAGAATAAATATACAGTTAATTTACTATGGAAGATGTTTCAGTAGTTTACAGCATCCACACAACATCTGGTAGAGTAAAGTGTCTCATACCGGACACGGCGACTGCAGGAAGACTGTGACTTTTTCGTCCTCCAACATGAGCTGCAGGAACAGTCTCCGGATGAAGCCCGAGATGTTCCCAGAGACGGGGACGTTCCCCCTCTGAGGAGCCGACTGGAACAGCTCACACAGCACCTGAGGAGACGCAGAGGTCAGAACACGGGGAAAGGAGGAGGAGAGAACGATATAACAATGTAAAAAAAAACAGCTCACATAAAGCCAGGTGGACACTGCATGATTTTGAGAGGTGCCACTTTGCAAGACGTGAATGTAAAATCGTGAGCTGCACTGTGCCCTGGTTCAAAATTTGTTTCAGGTTCTGGACGACATGAAGCTAGCGGTGTTAATTATCACGGAGAGGAACAAGGAAATCCAGTGGTGAGACAACGGAGATTCCAAAAGTACAATTTACCATGCAAATTTATACAACATTTTATTTTTAGGCTATTGGGGGCCACCATAGTCTCCTTCACAAACATTAAAATTAAAACATGGTCTGGTTCTGGATCTGTGGCTTCTGACTCTTTTGGTCATAATATGCCTGATGGGAATCATCGCTGCAGCAAGAGGATGGATCACAAAAGATCAGCTAGTCTTTGGTTGTACAACGGTTCTACTCCATGTTCTTTGTCCCTGTGTCACAGCCTGCGTTATTGAGTTACGACATGAGACCTGGCTGTAGACCTGACAAAGAGGAGATCAATGTACCTTGTAATTACAGCATAAGACGTGAGGGACAGAGAGACATGAACCAGGTTGAACAGGTTGTAAACAGTGGTCCAGGCTATTGGTGCAGCCCATAATAACCCAACTGTGAGAGTGTGTTACGAATCAATACTTTTTTACTGGTAGCCCTTTAGTGGCGCGGCCCATGGGGAAAAACCTCCAGCGTCAATTACCAAGCACACCACTGCTTTGACGAGTGATAGTTAATAGATCTACAAAGTCTGTCTTGGTCACGACCACATCGCTGGTCATAAAAATATAAGTAACGTATGTACTCTAGTTTACGCTAATTGACTTTTCGTAGCCCTAAATCGGGTGTCTCCAACATTTTTTAACCCGTGAGCTATTTACATAAAAAAAACAGGAGAGATACACTTATGATTTGAAGAAACTTGTACAATGCGACTTCAGTGTAGTTCATTTGCAGTCACGGTGATATTCCAAAACAATTAAAGAAAATTACTTGAGTTTCTTCTTTAAACATAACCACATTAATCTAATTGTTTGGATAGTGCATTTAACATGTTTAGAAGAAATAGAAAATGCAGCTAAAATGTGAATAGTGCAGTAGGGTTGTGTCCATCGTGATGGCTACACAAATAATTATTATTCAGGGGTTCCCCCAGAACATGTGTTAGTTAAGGTGGTGTCTGTGGGATAGAGCGGCGCACTTGTGTTTAGCCATTTCATTTAATCAAGCTTCAGCCACTGGTTCAACACATAATAGTTCAATGCGCCTCCAAAGCACGTACAGCCACATGAAAGGGCATGGAAGCGGTGAAAGGAAGCCATCTAAAGGCACATGTAGCATATTTGTCAGATGCATATATCGCCAAAACAGAGTCTGGTTAGCGAAAGAGAAAGGAGGTGGCCGCGCTCAGAGGGAGATGAGAGGCGGCCACTGCCCCGCTACGATAGCTCTGCGGAGGAGCATCACAGCTAGTCTTACACCCAAAGCAGATCATGAAACTGATCATAAGCTCTGACTGCGGAGACTTTGAAGAGTTTTGGAAAAGTTGCAATGACAAATGAGGTGCGGATAGTGGGAGGACGCCGGAGAGGCCGTGTGTTCCGCTGCAGTACTGCACAGCCGCGCTCTTTTCCCTCTCTCACTTCTCACGTCTGGGTCGTGTATGGAAGCTCCCTCATAAACATCCAATGCGACACTCATTAACCTAATAATACATTTACATTATCGGACGATATCATCATCCATCACGATGGATTCACTGTAAACATCGGCTACTGCCAATTAAGGGGACATCGCCCAACCCTATAGTGCAGCATATATGTAGAAATGTAGAAAGCCTTTGGAAAGCTACTTGGAAAGAGCTGACAAGTTGCCGGTCCCTAAATTCACCTTTGACATTTACATAAAAACATTTCTGTCCTTCTTGTATAGCATAAAAGCCTCACAAATACTCATTGAAGGAGTGTTACCTGAGCCATGAGCCGCTGGTTGTTGGGGTGACAGGAGATGCACTGAAGGAAGAAGGCCACGGTTGCGTTCTCTAATGCAGTCCTCTGCTGCGTCGTCAGGCCGCTGCTCTGTCCCGAAGACGCCAGAGAAAACCTGGACCCCGCGGTGGACGAGTGCGCCTGCTGCGGCGACGGGGGAACAGCGGAAGACGACGCCGATGTGGAAGTGAGCGACTGACAGCTGGCGTTCGAATGGCAAAGCAAAAACAACAAGGCTGTCCATAGAGGGTTGACGTCCGGGCCTCCGAGCCAGTCTTTCATGGCGTGGCTGTTTCCCACTTCCGTCAGAAACCTCAGCACCGGGGCCGCCAACTCCGCTGCCAGTGTGGGCCGACTTTGCGACGAACAGGAGGCTGAGTTCGAGTTAAAATGGTGATGGTGGTGCCTCCGATCCACTTGGGAGGCGGGAATGGGTAAATCGTTGCTCGCTAAAAGGCCGATGCAAAACTGTGCCAAGCTGCGCACCAAAAACGAAGGCAATCCGGAGTCCAGCAGCTGGTGGATGGCGCCGGGAGACTGCGAGGCCGCGGCCAGCGTGGTGAGCTGCGATTCGCTGAGGTTCACGGGCGGTTTGAGGTATTTGGCGGAGTCTTCAGTGAGTTCGATCTGCTGCTTCTTGCCGTCGTCAGTCATGGCCAGGCGGCGGTGCGAGGCCTGGGAGTGGCTGGAGGAGGGCGTGGGTACGATACCCATCCAGGACATGAGCAGCGAGAAGTAGCTCGGGTGGATGTGGCACATGGAGCAGAGCAGGCTGTCCACGGCCTTCTTCAGTACGATGTTACACGGTAGTGACATCGACCAGTTGTACAGTAGTCTGGGAGAGAGAGGAGGAAGTTAGTGACGCTGATCATATCATACATCTTATTTATAGTATCTATATGAACAAAGGCTTCTTTCTCCTGTACTTTTAACCCATTAATCCTCTTCACAAGTCTCAGAAAAACAATTTTATTCTTTTGCTTGGAGAGAACAAAACTAATCATTATTATTATTATGCTTTTAACTGCTTATCTGGCAACCAGCAGCCAGTCTTTTCAACATGCACAAAGGATCAAACCAAACAAATAAAACAAAGCTGTTGAAATCTGTGGGTTAAAAAAACAAGGACTTTCCATAGGAACATGAATCGCACTCTTCAACTCCCCCGCGGTCCCCTATCATGGTCACGATCAACACCAAAGCTGCTGAGCTTCTGACTCTCAGGCTTTTAAAAGGCAGCATGTTCATTAAACATTAAAGGACAATGTTTTTAGATTTTAGATTGATAAGGCTTAAACAGAGGCATTTTAGAAGAAGTAATTAGAAAATAATGGTGCTGGAGGAGCATGGCTGTTCTTTTCCTCCCAAAGTGGTTTGGTTATCAACATTTGAGACTGAAATATGAAGTACTAAACTAATACAACAAGCCCATGCACATGTCTGGGGAGCTCTGGTTAGCAGCATTTAGACAACTAGCTCTCAAATTGTTTCTCATTTAGATTAAATTGTGATTAATCAATGTTTCCTACAGACTTCTACTTAGCCTTAGGGGCACTAGTGATTGTAAAGTTCATTTGTTCAGCCAATTTTTAGGTATAAAAATGTAGATGATTGTTTGTCAAACAATTCTAATTGATGAATATAGGATTTTATATATATATATTTATATATATTTTTAAGTGTATTATGATTCAAGAAGCAAAAATATGTCCTTTGCCCATAACTATTTATTCTGCATCTCAGTTTTAGACTATGGGGCAGAAAATTTTGAGTATTGGGAGCCACCATATTCTCCTCTATTGATGGGAAACTGGATTATTCTTACAACTCTCGCAATTAAACTGAAAATAAAGCTACTGCAACTACTACACCACATACTGGTGCTTTCTGCTCTGAAACATTTCAAATCTGAAAGTGCAGAACTAAAAAGCGCAGGCTACGACAGAGCGAAAGTGACTGTGCAACGTACTGGAAGAGCTCTCGGTTGAGCAGCGCGGGCAGGTCGTAGTCCACCGGGAGCTCGTAGCTGTGCCACAGGATGGCGGCCACACAGTGCAGGTGCGAGGGCGAGGGCATGAGCAGGCCGTACTCCAGAGACGAGGCCGACGCCGACGAGCTGAAGCCCAGAGGAGAGCTCAGTCTGTGGGCCGCAACGCGAGACGAGTCGTGCACCCACTGGAGCAGGGCCTGGATCCTAGAGAGAGAGGGGGAGAGTTCAGCTGCGGCCTACAGAACCATTATACTGTTTATATTCACATAAAGAGGGGCCTGAATACAATGACTCCATGAGGATTTTCCAGGAGGTCCCAAGACACTCTAGTGTAAGTGAAATGTTTTTAAAGTGTGCAGCTGTATGTATTTACTCATTCATGTGCAGATTCACAGAACTGTCAAATCTTGTAACTCAAGCTCTGGCCTTTTAAAGCTCTGTAAGGTTCACATCTATAATGTAGGTGCACTGGTGATCCACACGCATTTCTTTATTTATAATATTGTTATTTTTCATTTTTAATGTCTGGATCACATTTTGTGTCTTGAATTGAAATTTGAAATTGAAAGAATGTTTGAAGTTTGAGTCATTCTGAAACAATAACTTTATTTGATTAACACCATTTCACCGTATTTTCCAGACTATAAGTCACACTGTTTCTTATAGTTTGGCTGGTCCTGCGACTTAAACTCAGGTGGGACTTAATAATTAACGTGTTAATTATTATGGTATATTAACCTAATAATTAACGTGTTAATTATTAGGTTAATATACCAGACTCCTATTCAGTTAGTTGTTTATGCTTCTTGTAGCTGAATAACCATTAATGTGTTATGTATATGTAGCGTGTTGTTCTATTATTATAACTTGCCTTTCAAGATGAAATGTCTGTTCTTGGGCTCGGATTTTGTAAAATAAATTTCCCCCAAAAATGCGGCTTATAGTCCAGTACGACTTATATATGTTTTTTTCTTCTTCATCATGCATTTTTTGGCTGCTGCGACTTATAGTCCGGAAAATACAGTGAATGTTAAAGTGAAAATGTTAAATGTGAAAGTGGTAAAGACGATACTGGGTCCGGTAACCTTGCCTGCAAGCGGAATTGTCATGGTCGCGTTGCACTATTTTGGTTTAGGGCGGGATATCTGGTTGTTAAGAGCACAAGAAGTACAGAGCTGAAGCAAAATAAAACAGCGCAGGAGGACTAATGCGTAGATTTCAAATCTGTCTTAACAGGAATTTTCTTTTTGAAAGAACATTGAGAGGCGGTTTGGTTT
>OMNZ01052472.1:13907-43051 GCA_900303255.1 Lesueurigobius sanzi
AATTAACGTGTTAGGTTAATATACCAGACTCCTATTCAGTTAGTTGTTTATGCTTCTTGTAGCTGAATAACCATTAATGTGTTATGTATATGTAGCGTGTTGTTCTATTATTATAACTTTCAAGATGAAATGTCGGTTCTTGGGCTCGGATTTTGTAAAATAAATTTCCCCCAAAAATGCGGCTTATAGTCCAGTACGACTTATATATGTTTTTTTCTTCTGGGTCTGGTTTTTTACCAGACGAAGCAGCTCGAAGTATTCTGCTGAATGTCCCTCCTTTCCCTGGACCGATCTGACGGGCGCAATCCCAGATTGATGTTGTGGAGAACTCCATCAAGAGTGATACACACATTATCAATCTGGTTATTGCAGGTTATTGTGTTTCTACTTGATGCAATAAAATCCAGGAAATACTGATCAGAGCTTAAGTAACAGAAGAAACAACCAAAGTGAATCAAAGTGAGCGGGACGGTAGCACCACAGTGGCTAGTGCATGTTCTCCCCGTGTCTGCATAGGTTACCTCTGGGTGCTCTGGTTTCCCGTACCACTAAAAACATGTACAATATTCAGGATGAAAGAGAGTGCGTTTGTGAGTGTGGGACAACGGATGGAAATTAGTCCATGGATGAATAAACACATAAAAAATAAAAGAATACTAATATAATATAATAGTACTACTGGTCTTTGGCAACCACTGACCTAGAGATACATTTTTGACACACTCGAGTCTGGCTTCATGATATTTTTACTCCCGTAAAAAAATAACTAATAACTAACTAACTAAATAACTAATTTAATCCTCATAGTAATAATAAATAATTACAATAATACATCAAACTTGTATAGAGTTTCCTGGATGCTGTAAGATTCAGGAATAAAAAACAGCAATAACTAAAACATTACCAGCTCTCCTCATTTAAACCCAAAAACCGTCTGTGTCCTGAGTCGCCCAGACAAAACCCCACTGATGTCCCGTCTTCATTAGATTTAGAGGGAACAGAAACAACATCGTCTCAATTAAAGCGTCCTAAAATCCCAGTGTCCTCAAACGTCTCGGAGGTAGAGCTGGGTGAAGGAGGGATTTCAGACGCGCTCGTAAACGGACTGTAAAGCATGTCCTTAAAGCCTCCCCTCAAAGAGACGCATCAAACACTACTGCTGTAACGGACAAGACACGACTAAACAACATCTGCTTGATACACAACGTTAAACAGTGAGTGTTGTGGACAAAACTGCCGAGACTAGATCAGGACTCAACAAGGACTAAACCAGGTCCAAACCAGGTGTAAAACCAGGACTAAAGATGTAATTGTAGTGCCCCGTTTGTTGCGTTCCACTGATAAAATGTTTTGACTACAATTTTTGCTCATTTCTGTGAGATTCTACACCAGGGGTGCAAAAGATCCGGCCTGGGGGCCAAATGCAGCCCTCACACCAATATTTCGTGGCCTACAAACTTCTTGTTGAAATGGCACACATAGCCAGAGATGATCCTTTTTCTGCAAGTTTAACAATTCTACACCTTCATATAAGTTTGGCAAAGTGTTTTCACTTTGTTCAGGAAACCACTCAATGCCCCTCTCCTTCATTTTTTCTGTAATATGCTGAACAGCGAACACAGCTGCATTTTTGTCTCTTCTGGGGGCACAGTGTCTCCTCGTTGCTCCAGGTCTGTCCACGGCTCATTGTTTGTAGCATAGTATTAGCGTTAGCAGCCGTGAAGGGCAAATTTTTCCCATGGTGCCTTGCTACGGTGGCTTGTTAAGCCCAAAAAGGCGCATCCTGGAGTTGGTTCGGATCAAGACTGTTTGTATTGACACCTGAAGCGAACTGCACCAGAGTCCGTTTGGAAGAGGGCAGAGGCCACCTAAAAAAGTGGGTCTCGGTCCGGTTCCTGATCCGCACCAGGATTCGTTTGTTTGTATTCACACCTGCATAAAAGGTCCGGACCAGCGTTCGAAACGAACCCTCGGAGTTTGAGAAATCCTGTTTTAGATTGTCGTCAGTCGAACCAAAACATCGTGAGACTTGAAGGACACGGGGCAACACTTCTACTGTAAGTGGAGGTGTGTTATCTTGTTCCAGAGCTGGCCAGCAGGGGGAGCACTTGTGTATTTGGGGTCAGATGTAGAGTGTGTTCAGTCCTGTACCTGTCTTTGGTGCCCGCGTCCTGCGTGGTGCCCAGCTGGTACAGGATGTCGATGGTGGAGTCCGAGGACAAACCGTTGAGTCGCCCAAACAGCAGAGGACTGTTCAGATCTGCAGAAGGAGAGGTGGTCATCATTTTTAAATACTTTACTATGGATAATTAGAATTCTTTAAACATTTACTCCAGCCAGGTTTATACAGGGAGCAGCAAGTCAAAGTGAATGCTTCTTGATGATAATTTTAGTGCTCAAATACTCAAATCTGTGCATATTTGCAAACATTCAATGAAACAGAGGAATGAGGAGAAATGTCTACATACAAAAGTTATTTGGACACAACAGGAAACTTCTGAGGAAGCAGCTAAAAGTATTTTAGAAAGCTATATTTTGTTTTTTCAATATTTTCTGCAGCAAAACTAGTCATGCAATGTCATTATTTTTCCAATAAATTTAAACTAAATGCAAGTTGGAATCCAATGTTTATTTTTAACATTCAAGACCTTCATTTTGGTACAATTAATTTAATGACTTAATGTTATGATGTTTATATCAACATCTTTTCCTTTATCTTCTGAACTTCGTCAGCGTTCTTTGGATGAAGAGCGAAACGTCTTACACTTAAACTACAGAGTACAGATGAAGACTGCAGAATCTTTTCCTACGATGTATTTCCTGGTGTAACTTGAGGGGACACTCACTGGCTGGGTCGGTGCCGGAGGCGGCGCAGTTCCTCAGCAGGATGTCGATGAGCTTGAGGCCGATGCGGGTGGACTGCAGGCCGATCTTCACCAGGACGGCCTCGATGTTGGGCGAGTGCATGCCGCAGTACGGGGACATCAGCAGAGCGGCGCACGTCTGCAGCAGGTTGGCAGTGGGCGCCGCCGCGGACGCCATCATGGCCTCCAGATCGCCAACGTGCGTCAGGCAGTGGTGCAGGAGACGCAGCCAACCGATACTGAGGGGGGAGATCAGAGATGTCCTTTAGTTCATTTTTAGGGAGGTTTTGGGGTGTGATTGTCCTCCAAATATCTCCCCCAATTGTAGCCCAAAGTAAAGCACCTCTCTCTACAAATGCTACTGGTACACATCACAAGTGACCTAATGGAGTGCATTTAAGGAAATTGACAGTATTTTCTGCAGTTTAAAGTACTTCAACAGGTATTGGATTGCCTTTTTGTGTAGTAATATTTCCCAAAATCATCTTGTGTTCTATGCTGGAGGGACGGATTTTGCCTACTGCTGGCCTATATTATGTTTGGTTTGGGCTTTTGAAACTACTTTGGACATCTAAGACTTAGATATTTTTGGAGTATAATTTAAAATAATGTGTACGGAGAGAAAATACCCCTAGGACTTCAGATTTTATAAAATATAGTTACAAAACCCCCCAGCAGTGGGCACTAATCTCGCTCCTACTGTGACAGGGATTAGAGAAATGGTTAGTTTAATAGTTCATGAGTGATTAGTTTATTTAACAGGATGCTGATTCTACCAGCTTTTAGCTTTAGCTAGTTTCCATCTGCAGTACAAATTCAAGTTTCCGGTTATAAAAAGGAAGTAATACAATAAAAAAGCCTTTTCTTCAGACACATGCGTTGGTTTAAGCCATTCTACAAAAAACATCAATGCTGAGAGATACAAAGTAGTTATAAAAAGTCTGAATAAAGAATGAAAGATCACTTATTTGAAACTATACTGAGCCAAAGAAGAGGATTAGCAGGGAAAAAAAACATCTAGTCTTGAGTGGTTGAGACCTGCAGGAGGGTAAAGGGGGCAGTACCTGGTTTTGGAGACCTGGTCCTCCGAGGGCAGGAAGGGGTTGTTGACTGTAGCTGAGGAGGTGTTTCCGAACGCGGTGAGGCCCAGCAGTTTGATCTGGGACAGGCCTAAGGTGCTGGCGTCTCGAGGTCGGTGCAGCCGCAGACACACGGCCGATGCCACCTCCGCCTTCACCAGCTGGATCTTAATGTAGGTGAGTCCAGAGGTGATGACCGGAGTGGAAAGGGGAAGCATGTTCAGGCCGTCTGCGCTGATCTCAACGGAGACAGACGAGGGGCAGGCTAAAGGAGGGAGAGATGGGGGTTTAGTTTAGTTTTTATCCTGTTTTAGCCTTGGTTTCGGCTGTTCTGTACTCACTGGCGAGAGAAGCGAGGTGTGGCTGGATGTGGATCTCCTTCAGTAGTACGGCAGATGGCAGGTGGATGGTCAGGTCGCACCAGGCCTCTTCAGGGAGGAAAATATAGGACCAGGCAGCAGACCGCGCTCTGCGATGGGGAGGAGTCGCCTGGAGGAGCACCTCGGCCGGCTGCGCTGTGGGGCTGCTGGAGGTGATCGTACCTGGAGACAACATTTAACATAAAGGCTCAAATATGCATCGAAGATCCAACAACGCAAAAGAGACGCAAAGTAGACTAGAATAGAGACATGCAAGGAGTGATAAACCTCCTGAAATCCTGAGCACATGATACTTTCCACTCCACAAACACCAAGCCTAATTTCATCTGGCTAGAAATTCACATACACAGCCAATTGTTGAACATCTGAGAGGTTTACTTACAAGTAATATCTGTAGTTTAAAAAGACACTAAACTGAATTTGACTTGATCAAAGCTGAATGAGCGTTCTATGCTATTCCTCATTTGACGCTCTGTTCCCTCAAAGTCAGTCACTGAGCTTTAACTCCTGGACGCTGCACTAGCAACAATGAGGACTTGTTTGGGGACAGGTGCTGGTATTCTGTATTATTTTTACTCTACAAGATTTTACCCAGCAACAGTAAGTATGGGCTTATTCTGAGTCCAATGTCATGATTAGCAGGTGCTCTTCAAGGATCAAGGAGAGGTATATGCAAGAATAACATAAACCAAGATCCAAGGCACTCTGGCTAAATGTCTAAATACAAAGCATTAAGAATAAGAACTGGGGTATAAAAACTTCTGATCAGGGTCCTTTTGGTACGTTGCATTAAAAGATGTGTGTTACTTCACTTTATTTATTTATTTTGATATTTACCGAGTGGAGCGAAGTTGTGCAGTCCCTCTGCGTTGTCGGGTTCAGAGGTCATGACCCGTGCCTTCATGTTCCCGTCAGACGACTTCCCTGGACCTGAGTCTAAGAACTTCATGATGGTGGACACCATGCTCCGCGCTGTGTTCACGATGGCTCTGGTGCTGGTCACCATGTTGTTACAGATCAGCTGGACACCACCTGCACCGAGAGAGAAGCCACGGTCAAAACAAGCCGCGCCGGCCGAAAGACAGCGACGTGTCATTACAGAAGACTCCACGCTCTCACAGACTTTACAAATGATGCAAAAATATATTTTTTCTTTTCATACTGATGAAGATTTGTGACAATACAGCAGGGATAGGCAAAGTCAAGCCTGGAGGAATTTTAGTTGCACACAATGGAGAACAAATACTGGCTAAAGTACTACAAAAATACAAAGTTTGTTTTCCTGGAAGATGACCACCAGCCCTTCATTTTTTGTCATATAAAAAACTAAACAAGTGAATAATTGTGTGTGTGATTCACCATGAGGAAGCTCGGCCCTTTAACCTGGCATGTGCCAGATTGATATGCGCAGCACTCTGATTTGAGTTCTACACATTATCAATATGGGATGGCTCTCGTCCAGTCCACTTGTGAAAGGGAGGGACCATCACAGCTAAACCTCATTGGTCCCACAAATACAGTATCTGAGTCGAGCCGATCCTAAGGGATTGGAGTCTATTTCCCAGAGTTTGTGAAATCACAAACCTCGTGGGAATACATCTTTCAGCGCAAGGTTACAGCCATATATACTGTATCTTGACTAAGAAAATACAGTACGGTATCAAAAGTCAGATGTAGCTGAGAAGAAACAGAAAATCACGTACAAACGCACAAACCTTTTAAAAAATAGACCATGTACCACGGTAATTTAGCAACAAATAACACAATTTGATAATTCTACCAAAATATAACTTTCTGAAGTTGCAGTTTTCTTGGCCATTACACCAGAGATAATAAACATGCTGCACACAATGTTTGAATGAACTAGCCCCTTAAAAAGAAATGCTTTCTAGAAAATGGAAATTGATCATTTTGATGCAGGAGCTTGGTTGGTTTATCTTTTCATTCAAATGTTTCTGCTCTGCTAAACTACGTGCTCCTTCCCCACAGAACAGTTATTTGACAAAAGCTTCACTGAGCACTTTGAACTATAACCTTTTATCCCACAGTGCACACACACCTGAGCCGAGTGATATTCTTCAGACTCACCCATATCATGGAAGGCCTTGAGCGCTTCACTGGTGTCCAGCACTCTGAGGATGAACCAGAGGAGCGGCTCTGACAGCTGACACGTTGACAGAGAGCCCTGGAGCACAGCATCACAGAGTTTTTACACCTTTGTATTGAAACATATCCAGGTTTGTGTGTATTATATCGGTCTCACCTGGCGGCCCATGTACCCGCAGGCCATGTAGGTGAGGATGGGCTGCAGCATCACGTTGACAGAGCTGCTCTTCTTACTCAGAGTGGTGAGGATGGTGAACAGACCGTCTCCCACTGAGATGGCGTCCAGGCCTCCATGGA
This sequence comes from Lesueurigobius sanzi, assembly GCA_900303255.1. NCBI lineage: Eukaryota > Metazoa > Chordata > Actinopteri > Gobiiformes > Gobiidae > Lesueurigobius > Lesueurigobius sanzi. Next base: position 20,634 of record OMNZ01052472.1, read on the forward strand.
AGTTCTCGTGTTTGGTCAGATGGAGACCACTCGCACCTGGAAAAGATAAAAGATACAGGTTATTAACACGTGTCGAAAAAGCAGATTCAATCAACAATTTCCTGATCTGAGCTTATTAATCCAAAAAGTTTTTTTTGAGGATTTGTCGGTGAGAAGATTGGTTTGGACACAGTGGCAAGTGAATATGATTTATGGAGCAACAGTGCCTGCCTACATAGACATAATAGGATGATCAGCTGTGTGGACCACATCATGATAGAAATGGTAAAAAACTTGAAAACATGGCAACTCATTGGTTTGTCAAAATAAATTTCACATTGTGGTGCAATTAATACTTAATTTGGAACGTATTAGCAGGACAGATATATTAGTTTGTCATATTTATTTTAATTTGACTTGGGACTTGGATTAAAATATGCAAAAATTTGTAGAAAGTAAATGTATTAATTGATTGGATTGATTGATTGATTAATTTAGATTACTGCGTTGTCAAAAAGATAATTGTCTTGAATAAACTGCAAAAGTGTAGAACATTATACCTTTTTTGAGAGATTACACACCTAGTATATAGTTTTTGCCGCCTTTTTGATAATTTCTTGGCTTTAAAGATACAGTACACTCAATATTGTACATTTGTATATTTCCCAAACAACAATCCCAAAAAACTATATATTGCCTGCAACTTTTAGTTCTTGCAAACCATTTAGATTTTATGGATGTGCGCGCTTTATAACGTCTTTAGTTTAGACATTTCAGGTATCTATAAAGAAAATTGTTGAGTTTAAGTATTTGTGAGTTACCACATGACAGATTAGCTCCTGTTATGTTTTAAAATACTTATTGTATATAGTAAAAGTCTTCTCGCTCCTCTTACCGATGATCATGGCCATGGCACTGCTATTGCACTGCCCCAGAGCCGACAGGATCTGGCTCATGATTTGCTGATTGGCCAAAACCAGGTCGGCCACTCCGGACGCTGGCCCCTGATTGGACGAGGAGCCGCTGGACCCGCCCTCTTTACTCCCACACACCTGCAACAGAAAACAGGAAAGAGTCAGCCAAAATGGTAAGGACAAGGCTGCATTTAGCAACATGTAATAACGAACAAGAGACAAAACTATACTATATCAACATTTTTTGTTCAGGGCAGGTATGTAGAATTTTCTGTATATTTTCCTAAACAATAAGATTTGAACATGTAAACATCTAGTAATTATACAGATAAAAATGTTATGTTTTATTCACATTTACAGAAGGTTTTGGGACATTTGTTGAGAACTGTCTTGAATTCTATGATAACAATATTTGACAATAACAATATGACATTTTCAATACCATTTCAGACATTTTTCATCATATGGTCTTTAAAAAAACGAAACCAAAGAATAAATTTGTACCTTCTCCTCGTCGGACGCGCTGCTGTCGGCCGCCCCGATGCCCGCGGGTGGCATGCGCCCGCTGTATTCTCTGTCCCCGGACAGGGGCAGCTGCACCAGGACGTTGACCAGTTTGAGCAGGTCGAACATCAGCTGATCTCTGGTGGTCTCCCCGCACACGGCCTTAGCGTCTCCCGGGCGGATGATGTTGGCGAACAGGCCGCCGAAGCACGCCCGCGCCCCCACAGAGCTGTCCGAGCCGCTGCGGGACACCACTTTGTCTGAGCACGTGATGTAGTGGTGCACCAGGAACGTGATGGACTCGATGACGGAGAGGATGGTGGCGACAGACACCACCTCAAAGTTCTGCTCCAGAGTGAAGTCCAGTAGCTTCACCTGAGCATCCAGAGGGCCCTGTCCCGACTGGAACGGACCTCTGCACGAGGGAGAGGGGGAGGAGAGGGATTAATCCAAGTTCACTGGTGCCGCTATATATTATGTGTCTTAATACAATTATCTTGAGTTAATTAAATTGAGTCTAATAGCAAATGCAGCACAGATTATTGTCAGGGGGTAACCAGAACTTTTCATAAAATTTGATAAATGACAAATTGAAAATGAACACAGACCTCAAAGAAAGAAGAAACTTCACAAAATAAGAACTGGTTAGGAAAGTACTACAGGTTATTCAGTCATTTAAAAATCTCATGTTTAATGATATCCAGTACTTTTTAAATCTATTATCAGCAGTTCCAACCTCTTAATCGTCTAATCCCAGGAGGCCATATTTATCAATCTACCTCTATTCTATATTCTAGTAAAATAAATGTAAGAAAAGAGATAGATTTTGTGCTTTGAGGACAAGGATTTTGGTTGTATTGAAATAGCTTTAATTTGACAAAACTTGGAACAAGATGACTCTGCAATCATCTCCCAAGTGTGTGGATCTTGCTTCTTCATTATGTCGCCTTTGATGACTCATGATGAGAAATATTAACAAATCTACTGTAATTCAGAATATTTACTTGTGTGATGTCTGGGAGAGGAGTAGCACAAAATACAGTAGGCCCTTTGAGTTTAGATAATATAATAATATAAGTTTTGCTAAATTGCTTGTGAGGGCTAATTTCACGAGCTCACTATGAAAGCCTTTTGTCTCATGTCTGTTCCTGGACTCTGACATGAGCCGAGGTTAGGTTTTAAGGTTTACCCTCCTCTCTGTGGAGCTCGTGTCTCACCTCTCGCTGGACAGGATGTGCATGAGCCGCAGCAGGAAGTCGCTGAACACTTGCGGACACGTGGAGGAGAGGTGCACCTGCAGTCGACTCAGGAACTCGTGCATGGCCTGCGTCGCCGTGGGGCCGACCTGGGGGCTGTGCTGAGACGTCCCGTTCGGGTTGGTCCCCGAGAGGAACCGGACCAGGACGTGCACCAGGGTGGGGTCGGACACCATCTGATGAGCTGTGGTCTCGGGGGACAGCAGGCCGGAGCTGGAGGCTGCAGGAGGGAGGAGTTTAGAGAGACTGAGAGAGATTTAAGGGACATGTGACGAGTAAATCAATGTTTAAAAGGGGACATTTGCAAAATCCGTTCATAATAGATTTTAGCCAAATCATCAAAAGTAAGTATTGCTTTGTTTTGTAGAGTTTCCAGTTACAGCTGTCAATGTATATATAGAATTGAATATCCTTTTTGGCTTCAGCCTTCTAATATTGGGCTTCCATTACTGTCTAAAGAGCACATAACAAAATATAGTAAATGGCAGGGCTATTTACTTACCGAATAATCAGAATCAGAATTAGAATAGATTCTATTGTCGTCATTTGATATATTATGAAAGACACTTTATCTGTACGTATGCTTCATTAAAGAGGCCTTCAGACGGCCTCATTTTAGCTTTACACAAAAAATCTTAAAGCAATCATCGTTTCTTTAATGTGTGAGAGAGTAAAATGGTGCGTACGTGTGGGAGGCATGTTGGTCATCAGAGTGAGCGAGTGCAGCACCAGGCACCAGGTCCGGAGGGAGGTGTTGGGATACCAGGCCAGAACGCTCAGGAAACTGCTGATGGAGGCTGGAAGGAAAGGACAGACAACTGAGTTACTCTAGACACGAAACTGAACTGAACAAGGAGATATTTTTATAATAATGGGTCAAAATGTTCAGGGGCTAATTGTAATAATACATGGGAAATTACGTAGCTCTTTTAAAGAAGACAAAAGACTACGACACAAGTTGATTTGTATGTCTCTTGTAAGTTTATCAGGGTGTATTGTCTCTTCTTAATGTTTAAACACAATATTTTTTAACATAAGACTTCATAGTGGAGAAAGTCAGCCAGAAGAAATGTAAAGCTCAAATAATAATAATGAACTAAAATATAATGTAACAAACGCAAAAACATTTATTGTTTCCAATATACAGAGTAAACAGAGGCAGGATGGAACATTTTTATATTTTAAAAGGAAATTGGACACAACAGAAAACTTTGGACCTAGAAGAAGTTTTCAATAATATCTGCAATAGCATCGATTTTGTCATATTTTTTGTATTTTCAATAAACTTCTGGTATAAAGAAAGTAATAACTTTTGTACTGTAGAATACCCTTATTTTAGCATAGAGATCTCCAACCTTGGGACTACTGGTAGCTCGCCATCCCTTTCCAAGTAGCTTGCCAAAGGCTTTCTACATTCCTACATGCTTTGAGTCAAATTTTACATGCATTTATGTTGTTCTGATCAAAACATATCCAAACATTTAGGTGAGCAAAGTATAAACCAGAAACTACTGTATTTTTCTTCTTTCTGTCACGTGTTTCTTTGAAGTACAAGTAGCTCGCTGCCATTTTTGTAACGCAAAAGTAGCTCATGAGGCAAAAAGGGTTGGAGACTCCTGTTTTAGCACAATTCATTAAATTTATAGCTTTTTAATTCCCTACAGTAACCTTGGCTGTAGCACCTGTTCTGATGTTGCTCTCACAATTTCAATGCAATAATGACAGAAGCTTGACAAGATACAACTACACTGGATAGAAATGTGGTCCAGCTCAGTTTGATTGTATTCAGGGTTTTTACAGGCAGAATCCAGTCCATTTTAATGCCATTTAATCCTCAAATATTACATTTTTAGTGTAAGAAACTTGAGAAATCCAAGCACATTTCATTTCGTAGGATTTGCAAACAGAGGAATAAGGGAAATTTCAATATTCCAAAGAAAACTTGACTTTGGAGCAAAAAAATATGCACAATTTCAGCCAAAACTGCAGCTCAATGAGTTTTAGAATATATTTTTTGTATTTTCCACAGAGGTGTGAAGTAAAAATACTTAAACAATGTCATTCTTTCCCAATAAACTTCGATTTAAAAGGCAGTTTGAATGGTATTGCACAGATGAGTACCTTGGTTGAGGGGGATGGTGGGGACTCTGCTGGCGTTGAAAAGAAATATGTCCGAGCCGGTGTCATCTGAGGCCCCCGCGCCGGTGTTTAAACTCAGGGTCAACCACAGCTGCAGCAGAGACTCCAGCTGAGGAGGAGAGAGGGACATGTTAAACCGAACCCTCAGGCGTTTGCGAGGATGTGCCGCGCGAGGCCCGACCTGCACGTGGTGGACCTGCAGCATGGAGAACAGCTTGTTGAAGCAGGAGCTGAGCATGGGCACCGAGGAGGGCTGCAGGGTCAGGCTGGAGCTGGGGGAGCCGCCGCCGCCGCCGTGTAGCGCTCTGAGCAGAGAGTCGTCTGTGCCGTTCGACGACTGCGACACTGAGGAGGGACAGGGAGGTCAGAGGTCACGACGCTGTAGGGACATACTGTATGTATTTTGATTCTGAAAGCTGTCGGCCCCTTCCTGATATTTCACTGTTGATGATCTGTGTCTGAGCAGGAGCTTAACAAGACATGACACGGCCAAGAAGATATATTTGTTAAGATTGCCTTCATTAAATTGTGATAAGTCGAGATGTTTGTGTCATAAATTACGCTTCCAAACAAAATGCACATTTTTGTAGAAGCTTCCTAAGACTACAATAATAAAAAAATATGATTAGAAATATTTTGAACAAATTTGATGGTTTTCCATTTTGAATAATTGTAAACACTGTAAATGAGTAATAAAATGTAAATAGAGACAACTAGAGAGGATTATCTGGAATAACACTGTCAAAAATACTAAATAGAATAGGCAAAAATTCTTCAGTCTTCATCTGTACTCTGTAATTGAAGTGTAGGACGTTTCGATCTCATTCCAAAAATCGTCATCAGCTTAATAACGATTTGAGCACGCTTGTGGGTCTCTCAAGAAAGACATAAATAGAATAGGAAGCGAGCGAGCGAACAATCATTTCCTGTACAGATGGATAAATATTTTTGGACAAGACAATCTGAGGCTTCTGAAAGGATTATTTGTTTTGTTCATCACTTCTGTTCACTCTAAAGCTGGACACTAGAGGATTTTTAGCCAGATTTTAGTCTGAGGAGGCGTGGCTCAATAAAAACTGTCTCTCATGGCGTGATCTGTGGTGGGACTCCTCATGTGTGTGTATGTGTGTGTGTCCACATTTCTGTCCTTAAGTGTGTGTTGTCTGTGCACAGATCTTTAGTCTCAAAAGATTGTAAATCCTCTAGTGTGTGGGCACCTTTATGTGCAAATTAAGGCTTTCAAATGCTAAATTTTGTGTTTTCTTAATTCATTAGCGAGACAAACTTCAAACTGCACATAAAAATCAAGGAATAGAAACAGAGCTATCCTAGTAGTTTGAGTTGCAAAGTGATAGACAGTGGTTCAACTCATATTGAACGGTGTTTGAATAATATTTGTGTACCGTTGGTGGAGTTGGTGGTCAGGGCCTGCAGGATGGAGTCGGCCTGGAGCGTGGCCATCATCTTCAGCATCAGCTCGGCCTGTTGCTCCAGACCCACCTCCAGACGAGCGTCAAGAGCTGCACACAGGAAAGCAAACGATTTATTATTGTCTACATCTACCCAAGCTTTTAGTAGAAGTAGAAACGACCAAAAGGAGCTCTTCAAAGAAGAGACTCATCTAAAAGAGGAGTCTCTTTTAGATGAGGGAGCAACAATATGACAAGGATAAATGCACAATCAAGTCAAGTAAAGCTTTAAATATGTGTATCTTAAAGAGCAACTAAACACCAAACCTTTTTTTTGCTGATAAACTGTGTAAATGGGTTGTGTAATAGTATTATCTACATGTAATATTTTGACATTTTAGTGCAAACTTGCTCAAAAGTGTCCTTTATGCCTAAAACCGAGTGGCTAACGCCCTCTAGAGGTTGAACTCGTAATGTGTATCTCTTCCGTTAGAATTTTGTCGTTAGCTGAGTAGGTAGAAGTTGTGCTGTCGGTAGAAGTTTACTTCATCAGCTCTGCCACGCCTCATCATCCTCTAACGCTGCGGTATCACTATGGCTCCTCCCCCGTACCCAGATGCAGTTCTCTTGCACAGCAGATTTCAAATTTTTGGTGTGAAGAACAATAGAAATTTGGGATATTTACAGCAAATTGAACAGCAAAACTTGTAGCTGAATGTTTGGACCATATTTTATAGGATTTTCTAGTTTAGTTTTCTAGTTCTTGTCTAAAAAATAAAGTCAAGCCATACCACATGGTTAATTAAAAGGAACTTGAAAGCTTGATGGAATCAAATGTATCACTTAATTTTTAGCAAAATCCATTCAATGACTTTTGAAGCTTCTTAATGCCCCACAGAAACCCCTGCATTAGCACCTGAGCCACTGCTGCTCCAACAATTCTAACATAAAATTGACACCTTCCCAGTGATTCAGTGGTAAACCGAAGAATCTGAATTACCTTGAGACACAGAGACAGAGAGGCTCTGATTGGCCTGTTTCTCGGCCACAGCAGGAGGCTTGGACACCGGGATGCCCACTCCTCCGATGTACGGGTTATAACCGTACGAAGCGTAGTCTGCGCCCCAGTAATCGTACCACGTGCTGCTGATCGGCTGGAGGGGGATTACAGAGCAGAAGTGAAGAAAAACCCCAGTGGATTCTATTATTAAGTCAAAGCATGAGAGAAACAGCAGATCTTTACTGTCACCCACCGTCGGCTGCTGCACGGATCAAATCTTAAAGCAATTAAAATGTTATATCAGGGTAAGAAACAAAACATTTGCTTTGTAAGAAGAAAATTAGAACTTAATGGTTTGAAAAAGTCAACAAAGGCAGACGGAAACTGTTCCCTAAATGTTGATTTGAAAGTTTTCATGATATAATTCAATGTCCTTGGAATTCTTGGCAAAGAAGAAATAATCATCGTGAAATTCCTTCTGAAATGGAATCGTCTTTGTCCTAATAAATTAAACTACATGAAATAAGTGTTGCAATGTCACTATGATGCTCTACTCCGCTTCATAAAGGAATCCCAAAGTCAAATGTTTAATACTTTTTTAAGAAGACACTGTGGCTATATTTTTAAGACTTTAAGACTTTTTTTAAGACTTAAACCAAAAATAAAACATGACCCAAGAACTAACCATGTCCACCCCCCTGATATGAACAAAGAACAGCTAAAACTGGCTGAACAAATGTGAAAAACAATGTGAAATACTGGTGGTGTTCTTACCTTGAAGACTTTGGCGGCGAGAGGATCTTTTTCCAAATCAATATCTAAAGGATCAATATCAACATCCATCAGGTCCTGTAGCAAGTCAAAGTCTATCTCTTTATCTTTGTCCAAAGAGGCCAGAGGAGGAGCGCCTTTGGGACAGAACAGCTTCACTATGGCACCAGAGCCACAAGCAGCAAAACATGTGCACCTCAACTCAAGACTTAACTGAGAAAAGTGACTACTACATGATACAGAAGCTTCCAGGTGAGAGCAGGAGGTCAGACATGACACGGAGGAGGAGGTCTGTAGCTGGGGCTGGGCACCGCGCAATTTAGGTTGGGGCCAAAACCAGGTTACGATCATGTTTTTGGAATCTATGCTTTGTTAACAGCCATGAAACAAAATACTAATGTCCACTGTGGCCAGCAAATCAGGCTCTACTGGTGGTTCCTAAGAGTAAGAAAAAGCTGAGAGGTGATCGTGCCTTTTCTGTGGCTGGTCCTAAACTTTGGAATAAGCTGCAAGTATCAGACCGACTCATTCAATCCCTGTTTTAAATCTCTCCTAAAAACATTTTTTCTCCTTGGCATCTGGCTCACTTTACGTGTTCCCAGTTTATATTTTTTAAAGTGCTCTATAAATAAAGTTGGATTGGATCCATATGAAATGCGACACAGTGTGGGCATGATCTTGCCTCAGCACAAGAGGGTCCAGAGTTCCATTGCTGGAGCGTGCGGGCCTCTCTGTGTGGCGTTTGTTTAGTCTGTTGGATCCGTTAGATGCTCTGGTTTCCTCCATAAACCTAAAACATGTACAGTAGGCTAAAACCTCCAGCTAAGTTCTCCTGAGGAAACCTATAGTGTAGAAATCTAGGGATGGGTCCTCTGCTCCTGATTTAACCCAGAGACACTGCAGGAGACCAAATGTTGACAATAAAGTAAACATCTGGGCAGTGTTCATCTGGGCAGAGCACACAAGACAAATGCTGTATAATATTGACTAATTACATTGGAAAGGTTCATATGAATGCATAAGAACATATTCCTAAACAGAGAGTAAACATGGAAAGAAGAAATGCAGAAGTGGGATTTGTTGTTTGTCCTGTATTCCAAAGAGGAACTGCACCCAGCCATGTCTGTCATCAACATTAAGTTATTTTAGATCGTTGCCGAGTTTGTGTTGAAGCATTAATATTTCCATAGAAAAAAATATTTAGCCAAATTCAGGGCGCAACATGATTGAACAAAAGCCTGTCTGGAATCCTGCTCTTGGTTGGAAGCACAAAAGGATTAGCACCAATGATAAAGTCCCTGTCTCTGCTGTGGTGGAGTGTGTTGTCGTGTGGATCATACGCACTTTGGAAAACCGCCGCGTTGTTGGCAGTACCTGCGATGATATCAGGCACCAGTCCCTCATCGATGCTGTCCACCAGAGGCACCGGCGCCGAGGGGGGCAGGGGCTCGTCACAGTCCACGCTGCCCCCTACCGACGAGGAGGAGGAGGCGCCTTCATCGGGGACCGCCACGTCCTCCATCACGTCCAGGGAGACGGGGGACAGCAGCTCACCTGGAGGGAGGGGGATGAAGAGAGAGAGGGAAAGAGGGAGAGAGAGAGAGAGAGAGGGGAAGAGAATAAGAGTAAATTATAGAGAATAAAAATATAAATGCTTTATATTTAGATGCACAGTATTATTTGAGTTTGCAATACGCTAGAGGAGGAAAAACAAATTTCATTCCACTTCTAGGAAAAAAATCAGGTATAGCCCCTTTAATGAAGGAGAATGTTTTGTTGGTAAATTTGACAAGTTCTAGTAAAACAAGCAGTTATAAGCGTTTATTTGCGTTATTTGTGTAATATCAATTTGTATTTTTTATGTGTTTGTGGCATAAAAATACAATTTTCAAAGAAATTTAGATTCAAACAAATGTACTTTTTAATTGTAATTTTGGCACAGTTCATTTAATAAACTACCTAGCCCCTTCAAACAAAGGTTTCCAAGTAGAGGATTTTAATGCAAGAAGAGAGGCTTGGCTTTTCTTTGCTTTCATAGGACTAAATCAGGACCAGGGGAGACCTAAACCCGGCCTACAGGAGCACTGCATTACCTCCGAGTATGTCCTGGAGCATACACGTCAGACTGTACTGGGCCCAGGCTCCTCCCCAGGAGATGTCTCCTCTGTTGAAGTCTGTTCCCACCAACAGCAGCAGCAGCCGCTCCAGCTGGTGCTCCGACACCACCTCGCACAGGTGGATGGTCGGGCGGGTGGCGTTGGCGATCCGAGCCAGCACCTGGGAATCAGACACACAACCATGAGCTAGTCTCACACAATATTTTTCTGACTCCTAACAGGTCCTGCTCTAGATTCATTGCATTCTGGACTTTGATGTCCATATTTCAGTCAGGGGTGGTGTGTACCTTGCAGACGAAGAGCAGCAGGTCGGCGTGGCAGGTGAAGTCCATGGAGAGCAGGAACAGGGCCAGTTTTTGGACGACGGAGATGCAGCGTTCGTGAGACAGAGTGAAGGGAAGAGGCTCCACGTCAGACGACTCTTTCACCGACGCCGTCTCTGAGTCCAGGGAGGAGCGAGGCCACTCTGCTGTGCGCCGCAGACGGATCAGGTCCTTAAAGTGCTACACACACAAGAGACAGGATTTATAGAAAGAGAAAATACTACGGCTGAAACAACTAATCATATTAAATCACAACTATTTAATTCAAGCCACATGCGACAATAAAGGCCCTTGTCGCTCAGGATTGGGGAGAATATCTCACATGTGCATTATTTTCTACAAGAATGTTTTGAGCTGGGTTGGTACATGCGCTTGTTAAGTGCTCGCACTCATGTACAAGTCTCCACACTCGCTGCGCAATGCCGCTCACCTTGGATGTGGCCTGCTTGAGCTTGGCCTGTTCCACCAGTAGTTTGTACGAGGAGCCCTTGTTGCTCTGAATCTTCTCCTTCTCGATCTGCTCCACCAGCGCTTTCTGCTTGGCCTTCAGGAGGTTCAGCTGCTGCACAGAACCGAGCGCAGGAAATATAACAATGCGCCATGGGATTAAACCCTGCCGTTTCCCAGGCAAACTGTAGTGTACGTTTACCTGTTTGTGATGCACCAGCTGCTTGCGGATCTTCCTGGAGTACAGTCGGTCCAAGCTGCTGCTGCCTTTGGACGAGCGGCTGGAGTTCTGCGACTGAAGGCTGTTGTTGATGAAGCTCCACTGGATCCCTGTATCAGCAAAAGAAGAGTCCAGAATCAGAGCATTTTGATTATGATTATGGTTGTGCTGAAAGACACTTCACATTTCTCGCACTGATGGTGATTGATTACTCCTGTAGAGAAAGCTGCCCCGAGGCTGACTGATCAGGTCCCTGCTGTTCAACTGTTTACCGCTTTCCAAAAATAATCATTTTAGATTTCCATCACTGTTTCAGTCCTCATCAATTACATTTTATTTCGTTCTTGTATGTAGATATATCACACTGGCTCGGTGACAACACTTCCAAACAAACTGAGGTGTTGTGTCTTGCTTAAAAGACAATATGCAATGCCAGTAACGGAGATTAAACCACTACCTTCCATATCAGTGGGTGAATGCCTCTGCAGTGCGGTCACCTTTCACTGTCCGCTGTATAAACTGTGTTGTTCTGTAGCAGCGTTTACCTGAGCAGCTGCGGTCGCGCTCCTTCCCGCCCATGTGTTTCTTGGCCCCTGACGCCTCGTCTTCGATACTGGCCACATAATCCAGGAGTCTGGACACTAGCATCACCACCCAGCTGATCATGGGGATGTCCAGCACGCCTGCACAAAAATACGAGTTTAGAGATTCACTTTCAGAAGCAGCTCCTCCTTAAAAAACGAATTATCTTTCCATAGCCGTACCGTCGGTCCTCCGGTGCGCGTTGGCGGCCGACATGGGCTGCTGCAGAGGCGACAACAGAGAGTCCAGCAGGTTCAGCAGACCCTCCAGGACTCCACTGTTACTGAGGGAGCGCTGGCCAAGGCATGACAGCAGCATGAACACTCTGAGGACAGACAGAGGACAAGGTCATCATCAAACACAAAAGGTTATACAGGCAGGACAGGTGAAGTGTCTAGCACAAGGACACAAAGCCAGAATAAACTGATGGAGTTGCTTTTGAAAGGTCTCAATCAACTCCAGGCAAATGAATACTGTAAAGCTCTTTAAGACATATCATCCATACAGCTTTAAAACAGGCTTAAAAACTTTCATAAGGCTGTCTGTGTTAAAGGTTTATACAACATATTTTATGTAAATTGAAATGGTGCCTATGAGGATAATACAATGTTCTTAAATACTAGCGCCAGGGCTGATGAAGATTTGGCCTGGACTTCCCCCTACAGCCAAGAGTGGGAATCACATGGCAAAAAATAAACTTTTGTTTTGATTTAACCATGTGGCTAGTAGCGTGACGGAGTTGTTATGTCCATGCTACGAGACAGGACGGCTCTGAGCTGATAAATATGCTAATTATTATTACGAAATTGTACCAGGAAGTAGAAAACTAAACACTGCTGAACCGTAGAAGAAGTCAACATGAGAAGACCAATACATTCGCTGTCCTTTTCCCAGGGAGATTTAGCGTGCTTCGTACCTGTCCTGTGGGAAGACGAGCAGCTGTTCCGAGTTGTAGAGCTCCTGCAGGACGTTGGAGAGGAACTGTCCCCACCAGCGCTCCGCTCCACACAGCTGCACGAGCAGGAGCCCAGCGTGGAGCCGGATCTTGGGCGTGCCGCTGATGCACAGGTGTTTGAAGAGCTCCTCGCAGGCCTCCGAGTGGAAGGTGGACTGGAGGACCGACGGGACGGAGTGACCTGGGACACAGCAGTAACCGTCAAGCACAAGCACTTCAAATCCTGAATTAGTGCAGGGTTTCCCCATTTATATACAGTATTAGTTTATGGTTGCCCAATCTATTTTAGCCACCAATGTTAGTTTAATTTTTAAACATTTTTTGTCTTCATTAAAAATATTGTCTGAAATATTTTTGTTTAGCAGCTCTATATTTTATTTCCATCTTCCCTCAGCTTTTTATGCTCCTCAAAGTTTTTAAAATGTCATCTCCATCTTGACCCAAAATAAAACAAAGCGCCTCGTACCGTTGTTGGAGTGGAGCAGGCTCAGCAGCGTGTCCAGCAGGTATCGGATGATGGTCCGGAGCTGCTCCGTGGACGAGTTCTGGACCAGGTCTTGGGCGCTGGGTTTCTCAGACTCTGATAGGACTTTTCGGGAGGCGCCGAGGGAGACGCGCAGCCGCTGCACAGCATGATGGGAGAGGTTCAGCTGCAACTGCAGCTGGATACAGTCCTGATAGGCCGAGAACACGCGCTGGTCCTCCTCCACCACTTTGTCCGGCTTTCGCAGGAAGTACTGGGCGTTGTTCGCACTGTTCAGAGGCGGAAGGTCAATGTTCTGGAGGAGAGTTTCCAAACGGTGGCAGGCCAAGTTGTATCTGAGGGGGAGAGACAGAGAATACAGCTATCAGAGACTGTGGACATAAACCAATGGAGGGTTTTTACAGAGCAACCTTAATTAAAAACAGGTGCAAAGAAAGTCTAAGGACAAGTCCCTTTACTAGAGAATGAACTAGAGCAGAAAAGCAATGGACCTAGACAACAAGATTTTTAGAAGCAATCGCAGATGAGGGGTTTGTGCGTTAGAATCCTGATTACTCCGAGTGGAATGTGCATGTCCTTCCTGTGTTATAGAGCAGTGATGATTACATGAAAAAAAATTTAATTGTTAGATCCTGGTTTCTTGATTCACTGTGTGCATGAATCGAAAAAATCACCAGGAGGTCTCTGGTGTTTATGTTTGGTATGAGCAATAATATTTAGCATATTTATACCTAGAGCAGGTACTCAAAGAGCTAGGCAAGGCCTTGCCCAAGGACACAACGGCAGTGTGCACATGTCGGGGCCAGTTGCCCCAAATTTTATATCACATAATAACGCTTAGGCCATAGGCCATGTAGAAGCAGAAGCTACTATAATCAACATTTTCAGGTTAATAAAATTATTCTTTCCTTGCCTTTTGTCCTTTTAAACTTATAATAATTGAAAATTGAGAGTTGTGGGTTGTATTCACCTGCACTGGATGTCCTCCTGCAGAGCCACCATCATGGTGAGGTGCTGCTCCACGTCGGGCTGGGGGCTGCTGTCTCCGTCTCTGAGCGGGTCCTGGAGCAGCTTCAGCTCGCTCTCCCACGGCAGGATGTACGTGTGGCCGTAGTAAAAGCCCAGCGGGATCTTGGCTCGAGCGTTTGTGCTGCCGTAGCGGCCGATCACCGTGATCTGAGGAGAGGGAACACACGCCACTGCATTTAGGCACAAACACAAACAGATGGTGGCAGAAAATTAGTTTTAAGACACATTTGCACAAGATTAGAATCATCTCTGGACCTCTGGTAAAATGTAAAAATGACAAAGTTTATACAAAGTTTGTATTATTGTGTGAATCTTCCATGTCAGTAACAAATTCTTCATTAAAATATAGCTCACATTATACTTAATTATACTTAAGATTTTGCTACAATTATTTAGTTTTCTCTGGTTCGACATATTACAATGTTAATTTTATCATTTCCTTATCACACATCGGTACAGGAAGTGACATACACAAGTAAACAATCCAAGTGTTGCCGTGCAAATCACATTATATATCACATTATATAGAATTAAGTGAGTCAGAGTCCTGTGGAACTTTCCCTCCATTTATGTCACTTAACTTAAGTCATAAATACAAAAAGGATTAAAGCCGTGTCACATGCACTTCAAGCTATTTTTATAACCAAAGAATTACGCCGATCCATTTAAAAAGTATAAAAGAAAACTAACTATGATGTTAGACGTGACGGAGGCTTTTTGAAAAGTGAGTGCATTTGGAGCAAAGTTCCGATGGAGGCAGCGGCATCGGAGCAAATGGATTAAAAGAGAAAATAAATTGCTGTTTTATGAGAAGAGGAAAATCCCAGAGACATAATGTGGATGTTGTTTGCTGTGGGATGTGTTAAGAAAAGGCTTTTGTCACCACTGCAAGCCACACAAACAAACCAAGCCTAAAAGATTTCCTTAGTAGCAACACAAACAAATAAACAGACATTTATCACTCAGTGCTATTATCTGTCTGTCATTTCTGGAAAACATAAATTGCTGATTCCATGCGAATGTCCATAAGAATTAACAACTTCCTGAGGTAATTCTAATCCTGTGTGAATTGTGCTATGAACAGAATTTCAAAGTGCGCACCTTCATGAATCTGCAGACAGGGGGCGGCAGCAGGTCGTGCAGGATCAGGGAGTGGGTGCTGATGTCCGTCGCCACCACCAGGCGGCGTCCGTCCACCTCCTCTCCCAGAGTCCACACGTCGATAGAGAGGGAGGCCAGGTCCGAACACACCGGGATGAGTGCGTCAGTGAGAAGCACCGGGCGCCCGAAGTCCAGCGTCACAAACCTCCGAGCGCCTGAAGAGAGAGAGAGGGGCGAAAATACTTATATTATACTGGCATTTCTTTCTTTACTTAGAATGTCTTTCCTCAAGTTTCTTTATTCAACATTGTATATTTTAAAGATAACACAAAATTACACCCAGGAGCTTCAAGAAAGCATAATCAGAGTTGTATGGAAGACTAGTTTCCTAGCATAATAGAAGAGGGATTCAATATTTTTCAACGTTGTTGTTATAGTAGATACCACTACATGCATTAATGCTCTTTGTGCAGCAATAGTAGATTGAATACTTGTTACTGTAGTAGCAGTAGTAATGTGTACCTGAGTGCATGCGTTCGATGATGATGGACTGATGAGGCGGCGGCTGCAGAAAGTGGGAGGCCTGAGAAATGGCCAAAGCCAAACCACTGCCCATTGGACCCTGAGAAGGATCGAGAAAAAGAAATTCAAAATAATATAATGACATTGCTGAGCTAAAGCATTATTTATGGTTAGAGTTTGCATCTACACTGTTAATTATTTCAGTCACACTTTGTATGGTGCTCTGACACAGAGGGAGCTCCTCACCTGTTTGCTCTTGTGGGTGTTCTTGTGCGTTGCCAGGTTGACAGGACTCGGGTCCATCATTGACCCTGGGAACAGATGAGCCAGTTCCGCGCTGAACGCGGCCGACACAGCTTCGTTAGGCGGCGTGAGGGGAGGGGTCATGAAGAGGGGCGTGGTTTTGGGCGTGGGTGGGATCACGTCAGACGGGTGGATGAAAAACCCTGGCGCAGAGGTGGAGTTGGAAGGCACTGAGTTGTGGAGGTGACTAGAGGCTGCAGCGGCGGCGGCGGACGTCGTCTGGTGCAGCTTGGCTTCAAGTTTTGCTTTCTGTAAAAACAAATCAGACTGAGCACTGATCAGAGAAGTCTCTGTTTGAAGTTAAACAATAAGACCCCTTCCTCCCCCCTGTGCAGGCCACTATCTTTGCCTCACAACTGATCACTGCTTGTATTCTTAGTGATTCTCACCTGTTGCTGCAGTTTGAGCAGTTGTTGCTGTTTCTCCTGCAGAACCTGCAGCTGTTGCTCGGCTGAGACCATGGCGTGGGACAGAGACTGCAGAGCCACCTGAGCCGCGGAGCTGAGGGCTGTGGACGCCTCCCCCACAGACGCTGAGGAGAGAGGGCCCACTGTGGGAGGGACACCGAACGTACTCACTGCAAACACAAGAAGAAGGTTAGAAGTTTTACTTTACCTTCACCAGGAAAAATATTAAGTTCCCAAAAAAAAATAAAGGCAAAAAAGACTACTGTTACCTGCCACTTTTAATACTTCCAAGTGGAAAAACATCAAACTTATTGATTTTGGCTTAATGTTCTACTTTACTTCAGAAAATTATGCACGTTTCAAATAAAGTAACTTTTTAATTATATGTAATCCACATAATTCTTTAGTGTTTTTCCCCTCTCTCTGCATATCCACTGTGATACTGAGAAAAATATCCTTAAATCATCTTAAGCCTACTGCCTTGTGATGCCCCCCACTTTTGGACCCCCTGAGCTAAAGGGTTAGGCAAATCAATAAATGCTTTTTGATGTTTATTGAACCAGGAAAGTCCCACAGAGATTCAGAATCTTTTCCAGGGGAGTAGAGCCGTGCCCCAGAGAGATTGTGTATGTTTTTACCAGTGAACATGCTGGCATCGTCTCGCTCCACTCTGGTACCGTCGCTGGTGGAGATGCAGCTGAAGTGAAGAGGCTCCACCTCCAAAAGTCCCGTGAGAGCTGTGAAACTGCCTTCGGCCGCTGCACAACTGCTGACCTTCCCGTTCCCTGCAGAGAAACGCATTCAGGAGAGAGTCAGATGAGCAGAGGAGGCAGAGGAAAGGAGTAGAGGAGTTGATGCAGCATACACACATAACATCTATACTATGCTGCTACTAATAACCTTAGACTATCCTGCCTTGTGTCGTGTCTTTATGTTTACATGCCCCTACATTTGAGTATTGTTTACATTCTATGTGCTAATGTGTATATGTTTAGTTTTTACACCTGGACTTTTGATAAGGCACTAACATCAGTGCCACGGATTGATTGATTCAGTGATGCTCTAAATGTATTTTCGTTGCATTTGTGACAATGACAAATAAATCTAAATCTAATCTAGAGGAGGAGGAAGAGGAGGGTCAGAGGTGGTACAGTACCTGAGAGTATTTCTGAGAGGTCGATCTCGTCAGACTGGACTCCGATGCTGCTGTTGTAGGCGTTTTTACAGGACGACCCGCTCATCTCCAAATCAAACAGAACCGGGTCGAAAGGAGAGCTGTACAGGCCGTACCTGCAGGGGGGGGGGGGGGGGAGCAGAGAAACGTTAAGAGTGGCATTTCAGAGTGTTTTTCCCCACCCTGGTTCAGTTCATTGTTAACAGTTTTAGTTGAAAGCCCTGATCGTCAGCGGTGGCAGTACCTGGTCTGTAGCAGCGCCTCTAGTGGAGTGAGACGGTCCTGCAGCTGTCGGGACACAGCGGTGAGTAACGAGGCACAGGCCGAACTGCAGCCCGCCAAGTCCTCGTCCTTCACATAGTTCAGCAGCACAAAGTACCAGAATACGGAGCCTGGAACAGACAAATATAGACAAATGTAATTCAATCAATCAATGTTTATTTCAGATAGAAAAAAGGTCTTATAATTTCATCTTGTGAGTCCATGAGTCTCAATTAATAAAAGATAAAGGAAAAAAAGGTAAAACATTGGAACACAATAGAGTTCAAAACACCAAGTAAACAGCATGAATAAATCCAATCAGTGGCCACACTGTCACTTATTTTTCCTATGAATTGATGAATGACTAGATCACAAAAGGCACATAGGGGATCTATTTCTCACCCATCTTTGTTCATCATTTATCAAATTCTGTTTTATCCCTGACAAAATCCATAGCACAGAACATGAACATAAGTAAGTAAGTAACAAGATTCATACTGCATGAAGATAGATATTTTTTAAACAAAGGTGTAAAGACAGTGTTTAGGCTGACCTCCGGTGGCTGCTGCAGGTAGATAAGGCATATTCTCGATGAGAGCTTTAAGGAGGCTGACTCCAAAACCCTGCTGAGCCGACTCCCCTTTACCGTTACTAAAGAGACAAGAAAACAATCACAGATTAAACCAGCGTTACAGAACAGAGTGAGATCTGCGCTGGACAGGGCTGTACCTGATACAAAGTGCAAGAAAGCGAGCACATTTGTGCGCGATGCTGCGTCCAGCCTCAAAGAAACAAACTCGAACGATGTCCGTGAGTCTGAAACGGGCTTTCAGCAGCAGAGCCTCCTTCCCCTCCTTCAAACTGTAGAGACATAAAACAAACAGTAGATGGTCAGAGGAGGAGGAGGAGGAAGAAGAGGAGGAGAGGGGAGGAAAGGGTCGGAGGAGAAGGAAGAGGAGGAAAAGGTCAGAGGATGAAGCAGACTATGGCCGTACCTGCAGGGCCCGTTGGAGAAGACTCCTGCGAGCCAGCACAGTATGTCCAGGATGAGGCTCTGAGCGTGCTCAGTGCAGCCCTCGCACCGACGACACAGGGTTTCCAGAAGCCTCTCGTGGAAATCTGGGAACTGCAGCATGGCGCACCTCTGCACTCTGAGGGGGACAAACAATGTTTTATCAGTATGGTTTGTTTGTCCTTCTGTCAAGGTCTAAAAACAGTAGAGAACTGTCACATATTACAGACCTATGGAGCATGTAATGGGACAAATGAAGTGGTGCTCTGAAGCTCAACTCCAGCACAAATAAGCCTTGATCTGAAGCTTGTATTTTGAATTTAGGAATTAATGTGAGCCTATAATGTTTTATAAATATCATATCTTCATAAGCTTGAGGTATTTTACCACCGCAACAGTGAAGGAGCTGAAAAGGCTCATGTTAATATGAGCAATACATTGAAATCAACAGCAGATGTCAGTATTGCACAATGCTTTAATGTAGAAAAATGTTCATGTGTATGATGTAAACCTCTCTTTGACTATGGCCTCGACCTGGAAATTCTAAATCTAGAGTCGGTGTGGTACCTCTCTTTGGTTATGGACGTCTTCTTGAAGCGTCTGATTGTTACGGAGACCTCCTGCAGAAGGTCGCAGCCTCTGAGGTTTTCCACTTTCTTTGATGGAGTCGCTCCGTCTGACTTCACTCCTGACACTTTATCCTGGAAACACATCAGATCGCTCATCAAGCACCGTGCAAACTTCAAAGTGGACCAAACATGCCTAATGTTGGCTTATGGCTCATGGATTGTGGGTAGAAATGTCACGTTTCTATATTTTTGAGTCACGATTTTTGTGAGAAAAAATATTGCGATTTTATCCACGATTATCAAAATTAAGGAGAAAATACAGAGAATTTCTTTAAAGTATTGTTTAAACTTTCACAAAAAGAAACAAGATATTATATTTATCCTTTTACGTTTTAATTGTTTTAATTGAAGACATAATCAGCCTATGTTAAGAATAAATTTCAAATATATTATATAAAGATTTTCTCTAAGATCTGTTCTCTCATGGATTCAATATTAAGAGGAAGAAAAAAGAAGCACTGAAATAACAGATGATTTCATGTGGTCAGCGCTGCACTTCCACTTTCGTTTTGACTGTGACAAACGCAGTGCTGCAGGTGCTTCTTTTGGGACTCCTCTGGCAATGTTATGCATATTATGCAAAGTTGAATAAGACTTGCTCTCTGGACACTGTTTCTTCACCCTTTACCGGTGAGTGCCCTGCATTTGGCACAACAATACAAACACTACAGCTTATGAGACATAAAAGCTGTTTATCGTGTTTGAAAATGATGACTAACCTCCTGTGAGCTTTTATTACCTCAGGAATCGTAAAAACGGTTAATCTTCACGTCCCTAATTAAGGCCTTTAAAAATGTGCGCGTTTCATCTGAGCAGCAACATATTCCTGAAAATACTGATCGAACGTTGAGCCTGGAGGTTGTTACCTTGGAGGCCTGCGCCCTCTGCAGCAGCGTGGACAGAGAGTGGCCTTTGGAGCTCTGAGGTTTGGAGCTGGGCATTCGGACCACAGGGCGAGGGCTGTCCTCTAGACTCTTGTCTGTGACCGCTTTGATATGAACCAGGAACGAGCGGTACTTCCCTCCAGCCATCCCTGGGGGAAAGAGACATTCCCTCAGCAAACAGGCAACAGTAGTTTCATACACAAATGAGTTTACTTGTAGGATTTGACAACATTTTATCGAAGAATTAAAACCATGTATAACATTGCGTTGGTCTTGTTCATCTTTGCTGGTGTGGTTTTTGTCAGAGGCGATGAGCAGGGGGAGATGCAGAACACTTTTTTTCTTTTGCCTGATCTTGTAAATGAAATATCTCACTTTTTGCAGCTCAACAGTATGCAGGAGCTTCTTTAAAACCTTTCATATCCAGAACAAATTATTTAAAAAGGTACCTAACGTTATGTCTTAGTCCTAAAGTATTTTATCAAAGCTGTAATTTGTGAAAAAAGGAGATTGCTGCATACAGAAGAATGTGCTGATGTCCGCCTGTGTCCAGAATTCTTTAGTGTCACTGACGAAGCTTCTTGGATGAGAAGCGAAACATCCAACACTTCAACTACAGAGTACAATCTTTTCCCATGATGGAAAACTCCTGTACGACTGGACTGAGCTTATACAGACAAGTCCCCAATAACATCCACATTAATGCGAGTGTAGCCTCCAGTGATTAAAGCTCAGAAACTGAATTCTGTGACTCTCTTTAGTTGTGTGTTGGTACCTTTGACGAGTTTGGGGCTGGTGAGGCTGATCATTCCCGCGTGGCCAGACAGGTCCAGCCCACTGGCCAACCACACGGGTCCACACAGGATGTCCTCGCGGTGCTCCTCCAGGAACGGGCACAGCATGGAGCCTGCGGGGGAGAAACGAGCGCTCAGATACAGGACATGAAAGGCATTACAGGTTATCAGAATCCTCCCGAAGTGTGTACCGCTAGTGTCCTCGATGTCCATGAACTGGATGTCTTCATGAAAGTCCTGCAACAGAGGAGGGCCGTTCCTCTCTCCGTTCGAGTGGAGGCTCGACAGAGGGAAAGAGATCGGCCTGTCCACTGGAGTCTCTGAGGGAACACAAGTGGGGTTTCTTTAAATTACTACACCCATAGTGGTTTTAAAAAGAAACACAGCATAACATTTTGCAATATACGGTACAGCAATACAAAACATGTTCCTAATGACCAGATAGACAGAATGAGAATGATTTTATTTTGCAGTGGGTAATAAAAGAATGGATTTGGATGAGGACCTAACCTATTTAAACCTTTTTTGTTTTTATGTCCCCGCTCCCAGAAAAGTTACAAGTCAGGTCTTAGGGGAGGTGAGCCGCTTACAGCAAAGATGAAAAAATATCTGGAATAAAATAAATGCTTGTATTTAATTCTATTTCTTGGGTGAAAGGTTACGCAGTGAGCCTCTAACTAATCTTGTGGTTCTTTCTGGAAAACATTTTAAAACACTGGTTAATTTGGTGTTTGTAGATGAGGGGTCTCCAACCTTTTTCACCCCATGAGGTACTTTCACGTAACAAAAATGGCAGCGAGCCAACTTGCTTCAAAGAAAAACATATAACTACAGGATTTACAGTGGTCCCTCGGGTTACGTTCTAAAAATAACCCGCAATAAGTGAAATCCGCGAAGTAGTCAGCTTTATTTTTTACAGTTATTATATATGTTTTAAGGCTGTTAAAAGAGTATTTCACAGTCCTGTACTGGGCCTACTGCCTCTCTCCTCTCCCTCGGCTCAGTGCGGCTGTCATTTAGGCTCTACCACTGCCACTTGCAAACGCAATAAGCCCCGTGGTAGGACTCGCAGAGTGCGCAGCGCGTAGGAGGTGAAAAAAATAGGTTGTCTGCCCACTGCCCTGAGCCCTCCGCTCAGCTCCAGGCAGTGGGCGGGGCAGACAGACCTGTGCGCAGCGAGAATCTCTCAATGAAACTTTGAT